>RDPX01000011.1:4264245-4281860 GCA_003991215.1 Morbakka virulenta | reverse complement strand
TATTTCTTGTCCTGTTTTTCATAACTTCGAAATACCCTTTGAAATTTTCGCACACATTATGATTGATACAGTTGAAAACTTGAATACATGTACGACGTTTTTGTAAAGTTCTTATTGATATAGCATCTATTTCTTCGTAAGAGCGCTTTTTGAAGATTATATGAAAAGCTCTCCTCTCAAAACTGGAAATCCTCTTCTTGACAGTATCAGTATAAGAACTAGTGATTATCGAGCAGTAGGTGAAAATCGGTATCAACATGGTCTTGTATAATGCGAGAGCTGCTTCGGATGTTAGTTGTGGACGAACTCTTTTCATCAATGATGCCTCGATGATGCCTTTTTATATACAGCGTCAATATGGTCACTAAAGGAAAGGGTTTGATCTAGTTTCACCCCGAGGTACGTGTATCTTACTGTATTTGCAATCTTGTTAAAACGGTACCTGATATCTAATGATTGAACCTTAACTTTTTGGGAAGACCCAAAAAGGATCACTTGGGTCTTTCCCTTTTTTGTGTTCATGTTTCTGTACACTGGTTTCACTTCGCTCATTATGCTACGGCCACAACTGATAATGAAAGAGAGAACCAGCTTCTGTTAAACGTTTTTGCACGATGGTGCCAATGGGGCAACGTGACCATAAGGGTAGATAAATGAGCCCCACTCGGTAACAAACATTTCAAACACTACCTCTTCAATTTCAACCCAACCCGGTTGTTAATAATGAAACTGCACCCCATGTAGCCACGGGAGATGTCTTTTCAAGTATTTTATACGTTACCATGACTTGAAAATAAGGAAGCAAGTTCACCAATCAGAGCGCCTCTGTCTGTTATACAAGATCTTCTTAAACAAACCGACTCTTTACCAGTCCTATTAAAATATAATCTGCAACTCTATACTGAATTTGTCCTTCCAAGATTTAAGAAGATTTAAATATCTTTTTAAGACTGGTGGCAAAATCTCGAGAACCTGGTTTCTAAACACATATGTAAATAAATAAATAATAATACAGATAATAATAACAACAACAAAAATATTTTATTCGCTTTTCTCCAGGTCCTGTTCTACGGAGGGACTTTATCGTGATCAATTTCTTGAGCAGATGCGTATTTTCTTACAGCTCCAAAGCCTGTTTTTTGCCCGCCTTGGAGACAGAACCCGGAACCTCTGTCTTAGTGCGACCCCACTAGCCACTAAGCTACTGATTCTCTAGGAGTAATAATAAATAATAATAATAAATAATAATAATAATAATAATAATAATCAATGAAAACAATAAATAAAAATAATAAATATAATAATAAATAAAATAATAATACAAAAATAAAAATAATAAATAATAATAATAAAAATAATAAATAATAATAATAAAAATAATAAATAATAATAATAAAATAATAAATAAATAAGAAATACTAATGATACATAATAATAAATAATAATAAGAAATACAAATAACAAATAAAAATAATAACTAATAATAAATAATAATATTATTGTTAATTGCCATTGCGTAAGTGTAGATAATATAATATTATGTTGCACAATACAGGCACCGGACGAGTACAAACACAGTCATGGTAGAATTAAGCAATACAATCACTATAAAATATGAAAATACTATGGAAGAAAAAGCTGCAGATATTGGTATTACCCTGAACTACGGAAACATGAAATAGACTACCTTGAAGGATTTCTCTGAGCACCAAGGCAAAGCTGTTGTTATTGATTAAGAACAAATTCTAAAACATAATTTAGGTTTTTTATTAAAAACATCGGACGAAATTTCGATCACATGTTCTATCCAAAAAATTGTATTCGTAAGCCAATTAAGAATAACACTTTACATTTTCACACATATATATTATATATTATATATGTATATACACAGGCTAGATATAGACATTGAACATCAGCAACTGGACCGTCCAACTCTTTATCAGCCACACACCTACCCTACCAAGACGTCCAAACTTCACTGGCCCCAATGCGCCCTGTGTAAACCTGATTTTAAACGCTCCCCCTCTATTTGAGAGAGGCTGTTCAAAAATTTATCAAGAGGTAAGGAGAAGGCCCTTTAGATTCCTCAGAATTAAAACAAGGGTTTCGTTAAAAACTCTTCACTTGTTCAAAAACTTTCACAAACAGTCGTTTGAGACAGAAAAGGGCATAGCTAATTATAACACTTGTAATTTGTCAGCTGTAAATTCTGGCACTGCTCATAAATACAGACAGGTTGAAAGGGTAAATTTCACAGCTGCTGAAGATATTGTATCATTCGGTGATGGCATACGGTGGTAATTTCCCCCAAAATGCGTGCAACGGTAGAGCAGAAGGGCGAAATATAGTTTTCCTTTTATTGCCTAGACAAATACAGTAGTATACAGTTCTACTGTATTACTTTTAACCAGCAGCGTCAAAAACCTCTCAGCTTCTATTCACGGATGAAATACCACATTTACCATTAAAAATTGACCATCACAAGATCAAATATATCGAAAAGAAATGACCGTTTACTTTCCAAAAATATTCTTTTAAGGATTTGCATGACGACATTTTGGTCACATTAGTTGGGGATGAGAATCCAGAAGTAATCACTTCTTACTGAACGTAAATGTACCATAAAAGTGTATTGAAAGCCTATTCCCTTTTTCTAATCAACTTCCGCACGTCAGCCCCTACTTTTATTTCAGACTTTGCTTGACAAGTTTCAACAGGTTCAATGGACTTACAAAATCCCCACTTGGTTCTTCGTGACGTAATTGATTTTTATTCAAATGAAAATTCCCTTTGGTTTCTGAGATCACATTTCAAGAGAGGAATTTTTTGCAATTTCACATGAAAATTTGAATTTTACATAAGCTAACGAACAGATTAGTTGACTTACACAGAATATTAATTGTGTCTTGGAAACTGAAAGCATGAACAAGAAATATTAACAAATTTGACCAAGCCCTGTCTGGATTATCTGAAATACAACATTGAATGCAAGATCTTATTTAACTCATTCGTTGATTGTAGGTCTCTTTTTTCAAATAAAGGGTTTTTAAAGACCTCAAAAGCCGTCAAATGTTCAAGCCGAAATTAAGATAGCCTGTGTTCAGTGTTGCAAAATAATGTTATTTAACGAAATACTGCAGCGATCTTCAGACACTAACAAAAACGCAGACAAAAAAACCCCTCGCAACGGGAACTTCCCTGTGAAATATTTGAAACAGAGACGCCTGCCAAACGAAGACAACAAAAAATATCCAGAATTACCGGAAAATACCATTCCCACTATCGTCTTTCTATCAATTACCAAATTAAACTCGCTCTTTTTTTTAACATGATCTTTATTTCTGTCCGAGATTAGAATACCTCAGGCATATTGAAAAATTGTAATGCAGCAGGTACCTTGATTGTTTAACAAAATGACAGTTTGATTTATTTTCAGCAAAGGATTTGACTAACATTGAAAACTTCAAACGAAGTGGCTATGTTACCGGTAAAACCGGTAAAATGAAAAAAAAAATATTCTGCCAGTGAAAACTTTGTTGGTCAATGTTAGAGTCACGTGACTACATTTGATTGCTTGATCTCTTCGAGTCACGTGACTAAATTTCATTGGTTTATCTGCCTGACTGCCAATTTTAATGTCAAAAAAGCGCCATTTTCTGATTCTGGTTTACAGTGAAACATGGATGGCCATGAGTGAGGTTGATTTTACTCCGTGAAAAGGCCAATAAAACACAAAAAGTGTGTAACTGGAGAAGAGACCACAGGACTTCCTTTACAGTTTACTGAGTTATTTAGTTATTCGTTGATATATCTGCCTAGCCGCTAATTTCAATTTCACGGTCTTCGTCTTCGTCGAGTCTCGTGCCTATCATCATCTCAGATCTCTTTACTCCAGAAAGTGGCACAGGCCACTGCTGCGTCACTAGGATTGGCAAGGTCGTCGGGGGTGCACTTTGGAGCGAGGCTACAGGAGATGAGGTGTGCCATGGTTTGCTCACTGTCGCAGTCACAGGTACTGGTGGGGCTCATGTTCCACACTTTTAGAGAGGCCTTGCTCAACTCGAAGTCTGTTGAGGGTCTTCCATATTGCCCACGGTAGCTCATTTCCGCTGGCGAGTTGTTGAGTTGGCACTATGCCTCTGCTTGTCCATGATTCTGCCATGCTGTGCCCCTTCCAGCTGGTCAACCATTTCTCCTCAATGGCTTGGTCGGTGGAAGTGGTGAGGGGCTTGGTGGAGTCCATGAAACTGCTCTGGGAGGACAGTCTCTTCCGGGTGGTGGAATGCTGAGGGCGCAAGACCAGCTAGGGCATAGACACAGGCTACAGGTGTTGGCGTTAGACACTCCGTTACAATACGGCAGGTGTCATTTAGAATCGGGTCGATTTTGTGGGCGTGGCTAGATCTGCACCACACTTAGCTGGCATATTCAGCGGCTGAGAAGCATAGACTAAGGGCAGTCGTCGGCAGTGTTGCGGGAGCTGCGCCCCACTTGCTATTTACAAATTTACGAAGGATGTTATTCCTCGGAGCTTGGTGATGTGCTCCTTGTATGATAGGGTGCGGTCAAGAGTAACCCCCAGATACACTGGGTTGGGATCATTTTGGACTCGTTGGCCTTTCCATGTCACATCTAGTTGTCGACTTGCTTCTCTGTTTTTCAGGTGGAAACTACAGAGTTGGGTTTTGCTGGGGTTGGCCTTTAGGTGATTTTCATTGTAGTATATGGACATCCCTGCCAGTGCATGTTCTATGGTTCGCTTCACATCAGAGAAGTTACTTTTCTGTGTGGTAATGCACAGATCATCTGCGTAGATGAACCTGTTGCAGGCCTAAAAGATTGTTTGTTTATTCGTGTATATATTGAACAGAGTTGGTGCTAGCATACTTCCCTGAGGGAGTCCGTTTCTCTGATTAAACCATCGGCTGCGCTTGTCATTCAGTACGACATAGAACCTACGGCTAGATAGCAAAAAGCGGATCATGTTGCAAAATTTTGTGTCGTGAGTGAAATGGTACAGCTTGTTAATCATAAGCCGGTGTTGGACAGTGTCGTAGGCGGCACTCAAATCGACAAAAGCTGCTCCAGTTATGAGATTCTTTTGGAAGCCGTCTTCGATTTGTTGGGTGAGCTTCAACAATTGACTTTCGCAGGACTTTCCTTGCCTGAAGGCAGCTTGGTCGGGGGTTATTGGGGCTCTACTATTGGGCNTTGGCTTTAAGGTGATTTTCATTGTAGTATATGGACATCCCTGCCAGTGCATCTTCTATGGTTCGCTCCACGTCAGAGAAGTTACGTTTCTGTGTGGTAATGCACAGATCATCTGCGTAGATGAACCTGTTGCAGGCCTCAAAGATTGGTTAGTCACTTGTATATATATTGAACAGCGTTGGTGCTAGCACACTTCCCTGAGGGAGTCCGTTTCTCTGATTAAACCATCGGCTGCGCTTGTCATTCAGTACGACATAGAACCTACGGCTAGATAGCAAAAAGCGGATCATGTTGCAAAATTTTGTGTCGTGAGTGAAATGGTACAGCTTGTTAATCATAAGCCGGTGTTGGACAGTGTCGTAGGCGGCACTCAAATCGACAAAAGCTGCTCCAGTTATGAGATTCTTTTGGAAGCCGTCTTCGATTTGTTGGGTGAGCTTCAACAATTGACTTTCGCAGGACTTTCCTTGCCTGAAGGCAGCTTGGTCGGGGGTTATTGGAGCTCTACTATTGGGCAGACTCGGGTGAGTAGTAGTCTCTCAAAGAGTTTGTAGCTGATGCATAGCAGTGATATGGGTCGGTAGCTCTTCGGTTCAGAAGGGTTTTTGCCAGGTTTCAGTTTGGCAACTACTTTTGCCTTTCTCCATATGGCTGGGATTTGCTGTGTGGTGAGGCATGCATTGAATATCTCTAGGATCCAGGTAGTTGCTTTAGGTCCCATGTTCTTGAGAAATTCAGTCAGGATATCATCAGGGCCGGCTGCTTTTCCTGATTTGAGTGGTTTGGTGTCTTGGTGGAGTTCTTCAGCAGAGAAAGGGCGAGTTAGGTAAGACATGTTCCGGTCTTGGGATGGAAGTCTGGTGGAGGAGAGAACTCCAGTGTGTCTTCTCCTTTCTTTGCTCCGTCCATTTGCCACCAGCTGGCTTGCCACCTGATTGGGCGTGACATTGCATTGTTTGGGAGGATCGGTCTTGTTTTCTCCTTGCCTTTTGATCGTGCTCCAGGCCTTTTTTATTGTTTATTTTTATGTCTGTGTTCTCGATCATCTTTTGCCAGGCCGTCCTGCGGTCCATTCCAACCATATCAAGAAGTTGCTCCCCAATCTGAAGAGTTTGGTCATTGAACGGGTCAGAACTAAACATTACCTCATAGTCTCGGAGCAGACGTTTTGAGTCGCTGGTAAGACCAGGAAGGTACTTTGTGTGGCACCCCCCGGGGGATGTGGAGGCATGCGGCTTTGTGTATTCCTTGTTTGAAAGCTAAGTAGTTCTGTGGAATTGGACGCAGGTCGGTTAGCATAAAGTCAAGAGTTTGTCTAAAGTCTTCCCAGTCAGCTTTGTGTAGATTAAATCTACGTTTGAACGGGATGCCTAATGTACTTAGGGCTGCGCATAACCTGATGGAGATTGGTCGGTGTTGGGATTTGGGAAAAGGGGATAAGACCCCCTTCTGAGCGGTATGGGATAGTTGGTTGGTCACAAAGCAGAGATTGGGATTGTAGCCCCGCTTCCACCTAGCACTGAGGAAGGACTTTGGGATCTTTTAGTCATGAATTAGTGTCAGGTCAAGTGATTGTGCCCAAGATTCAACGAGGTCCCCGTCTCTGTCATTTTCGGCATAGTCCCATCTTGTGCTATGGGCGTTGAAATCACCAATGATGATTCTGTGTTTTCTCAGACTGCTTGACGGTAATTCAGTCCAGACAAATCTACATCCAGGAGGTTTATAGATAGAGGTAATCTGTATGTTGGGAAGAGACACCATGATCAGTTCGATGTTGTGTTGGTTTGTGGTGTGGACTGGATCAACACTGAGGTTGTCTCTAGTGAAAACGGCAAATCCATACTTTTCATGTCGTATCTCAGCAATCAGCTTCATTCCGGATAGGTTCGGTCTTCTGCTGGAGGTCTTCAGGTGTGTCTCCTGGAGGCACACAATGTCATAATCTTGTGTTGTCTGAGATAGTAGTTTTGCCTTCACATCTGTGTATCCTTCAATGTTGAAGGAGGCAACAGCCAGAGCCGGTTCTGACAAGAGCCCGTGTTGATGACTTTGGTGTGGAGGCATTTGGAGGTTGGAAGGTAGTATCACAGAGGAATAAGATCTGTAAATGATGATACGTCGCGAGTGTTGCAGAAATTGGCCTGCTGAGGTTGGTGACCTCAGCGTTTCCCAGGATGCGTCGCAAGGAGACTTTCCGCATGCATCCTAAATTTCACGGTGAAACATGGCTGGCCATGAGTGAGGTTGATTTCAGACCTTGAAAAGGCCAANCTTGGTGGAGTTCTTCAGCAGAGAAAGGGCGAGTTAGGTAAGACATGTTCCGGTCTTGGGATGGAAGTCTGGTGGAGGAGAGAACTCCAGTGTGTCTTCTCCTTTCTTTGCTCCGTCCATTTGCCACCAGCTGGCTTGCCACCTGATTGGGCGTGACATTGCATTGTTTGGGAGGATCGGTCTTGTTTTCTCCTTGCCTTTTGATCGTGCTCCAGGCCTTTTTTATTGTTTATTTTTATGTCTGTGTTCTCGATCATCTTTTGCCAGGCCGTCCTGCGGTCCATTCCAACCATATCAAGAAGTTGCTCCCCAATCTGAAGAGTTTGGTCATTGAACGGGTCAGAACTAAACATTACCTCATAGTCTCGGAGCAGACGTTTTGAGTCGCTGGTAAGACCAGGAAGGTACTTTGTGTGGCACCCCCCGGGGGATGTGGAGGCATGCGGCTTTGTGTATTCCTTGTTTGAAAGCTAAGTAGTTCTGTGGAATTGGACGCAGGTCGGTTAGCATAAAGTCAAGAGTTTGTCTAAAGTCTTCCCAGTCAGCTTTGTGTAGATTAAATCTACGTTTGAACGGGATGCCTAATGTACTTAGGGCTGCGCATAACCTGATGGAGATTGGTCGGTGTTGGGATTTGGGAAAAGGGGATAAGACCCCCTTCTGAGCGGTATGGGATAGTTGGTTGGTCACAAAGCAGAGATTGGGATTGTAGCCCCGCTTCCACCTAGCACTGAGGAAGGACTTTGGGATCTTTTAGTCATGAATTAGTGTCAGGTCAAGTGATTGTGCCCAAGATTCAACGAGGTCCCCGTCTCTGTCATTTTCGGCATAGTCCCATCTTGTGCTATGGGCGTTGAAATCACCAATGATGATTCTGTGTTTTCTCAGACTGCTTGACGGTAATTCAGTCCAGACAAATCTACATCCAGGAGGTTTATAGATAGAGGTAATCTGTATGTTGGGAAGAGACACCATGATCAGTTCGATGTTGTGTTGGTTTGTGGTGTGGACTGGATCAACACTGAGGTTGTCTCTAGTGAAAACGGCAAATCCATACTTTTCATGTCGTATCTCAGCAATCAGCTTCATTCCGGATAGGTTCGGTCTTCTGCTGGAGGTCTTCAGGTGTGTCTCCTGGAGGCACACAATGTCATAATCTTGTGTTGTCTGAGATAGTAGTTTTGCCTTCACATCTGTGTATCCTTCAATGTTGAAGGAGGCAACAGCCAGAGCCGGTTCTGACAAGAGCCCGTGTTGATGACTTTGGTGTGGAGGCATTTGGAGGTTGGAAGGTAGTATCACAGAGGAATAAGATCTGTAAATGATGATACGTCGCGAGTGTTGCAGAAATTGGCCTGCTGAGGTTGGTGACCTCAGCGTTTCCCAGGATGCGTCGCAAGGAGACTTTCCGCATGCATCCTAAATTTCACGGTGAAACATGGCTGGCCATGAGTGAGGTTGATTTCAGACCTTGAAAAGGCCAATAAAACACACAAAAAGGGTGTTACTGGAGAAGAGACCACAGGACTTTGCAGGCTAAGTACCACAGGACTTTCTTTACAGTTTACCAAGTTATTTAGTGGCCTTTTGTTGGTTTATCTGCCTAACCGCCAATTTCAATTTCACGGTGAAACATGGCTGGCCATGAGTGAGGTCGATTTCAGACCTGGAAAAGGCCAATAAAACACACATAAAGTGTGTTACTGGAGAAGAGACCACAGGACTTTGCAGGCTAAGTACCACAGGACTTACTTTACAGTTTACTGAGTTATTTAGTGGCCTTTTGTTGTGTTCTTTTTGACAGTTTAACAATTTTGCAAGCTCGTTTGAACGAACAGGAACTTGTTAAATGTATTTTTTGTGGTGCCACAAAAGGATTCAGTGATGTTCCTTTCCGGAGGCTGTTGTTACAGTGTTGCCAAAGGCTCGTTTGAATGAACAGAAACTCGTTAAGTGTATTTTTTGTTCTCCCTTCCTACCACACCCGTTGAAAGAGTGAAAAATTAAGAAATAAAGTGTATAAAGAAACAAAACAGCCCATTATGTATTCATATATACACATTAAAAGAGCTGTTACAATCTTATATTAGAAGAAAGTTAAACTTTTTCACCAATAACAAAAAAAGACTGTGGCAACTTACAAAAGAAGCGTTTCGCTACAGTTTCGCCAGTGTTTATTGTTAGCCATGACTTCAACTGATTGAAATTCGTTACTACTCATGAGTTTAGAAGCACGTTATTCCAAGGCAGACGTCGTGTCATTTCCATATCTCCCATAGTTGAAATTAGTCAGTAACAGGACGACAAACGCTTGCAAAACGCTTATTGCCATTTTTTAAAAAAGACGGAATAACGGATTTTCTTCAGTGAACGAATTAATCGTTTCCATACTCCTCCGAACTATGTTATTTGTTGGGAGTTAAAAGCGTCTGGAGGCTTTTAACTCCCAACAAATGTTTTGGATTAACAAAAAGTTTTTAACTTGATCATAACTGAATTTCTCAAATTATTTTCTGTGTTCTCTTTCGGGACCAATATAGTTTCTATTATCAGTTCTGATGAATTTGTGAACTCCTCTCCTTGCAATGAATATTCAAAACACATCGACACAAGAGTCAGTATTTAACTAATATACCATTCCAAAATAAATAGTACGAGATGAAAAAAATGCGAATATTACTCCATATCTCTTTAACTAACCCCTACCTCTCTTTACCATTAACTGGCCAAAATTTTCAATATTAAGTCTAAGAAAAGGTGGTTTATCTGCTGAAAGTCTTTTTTCAGAAAGACTTTCAGCAGCAACCATTTTGCATTCAGTTTAACTGTTAATTTAACTTTAACTGTAACAATGCCCATCGCACAAGTGACGTCACCACCCCCAAGTTGACTGGCAATGTCATCTGTTCAGTTCACACATGCACTGGTTTTAATAGCTTCAGACATTTTTGAGATACTTCTCTCCTTTAATTTGTGTTTGAGTTTATATATTCGTCATGAAGAATTTTTCTTGTTGTCGACCACACAACGTACATATGGATCCCATTTTACAGCATTTGCTTAAATATTCCCTTTTAAGGCATCTGAAACAAGGTTCTTGTTTGCGCACATTTTCACAACCTTTTTGCAAGCGTACAGACAAAACAGTTTTACAGTTACACAATTCATGAGAACCTGGCTCACAATAGGAACAACATTTCTGATATAGTTTCTCATTACCAATATCTGCATGTGCCGCTTTTTCTATTTTTATTGGTTTCTGCTTCTTCTTCTTCTTCTTCCTCTTCTTCTTCATCTTCTGTGTTCTCGGTGACAGACAGTTAAGTTTTTATACTGGTGTTGATGATAAATTCTGCAGTACGGCACAGGTTGTTAAGGGTTTAATACAGATTTTCTTTCAGTCGTTTCGGTTTATTCCAAGTTTGAGTGCGGACATTTGTAAGTCTGAAGGCAGTGTTGAAGAATATGGGTGGTATTCTCTGGCCGTTTGCCATGCTGGTAATCCGACGGGCTTCCAATCTTCAATTTGTTGTAAAGGTACTCTATCATTCTGTAGTGATCGTGTCTTAATCTGAATATGATCACCTGTTCGGCGTGGGTTACTCTGTGGTAGGTCTCTTTCATGTTTTACTTAAGATGGTTATCGTTCCGGCTGTTTTTGACTGCACCCTTTGTGAGCATTTTCACCTCATTCCAGGTCTATATCTTCATTTGTTTGTTCCATTTGACAACCTTCATTGCGATGTGGCCTGCTGTTTCATTTCCTGGGATGTTACAATGACCAGGTAAGAACTGTGGAACTGTTGTTATTGTCAACTGTAATTCGCATAACAATTTAAGAAGATTAAACCTTGTTGGGTTCCTATGTCTGAAGAGGACCTGCAACACTGATTTTGAATCACTGAAAATTGGTACAGATCGGTAAAAGCGGAATCCTTGGTTAAGCAGGTGAGTGACTGCAGTTTTAATAGCCATCCATTCAGCCTTGTAGTTGGAGCATGTGGATCCTGTGGATGTAGAAACTTGTGGTGGTGTTTTCTGCCCATTCGTTTTACTTTACTCGACCTCCATCTTTAACAGGATCTGTGGTTGAACCGCCTGTATAGACTCTGGTCCAGGTGTTCCTGAGGTAAAGTTTTTCTACCTGTCCTAAAGCTCGTGCCTCCAGATCAGCAACAACCATTACATTTTCTGTTTTAATTTGAGACAGGTTTTGAATATCCAAGGTCAGGAGTCAAATCTTCTCCTCTAGGATGTGCTTCTTCTGCAATGTTCGGCTTCTTAGCGCTGTCTTTAGCTTTAGGATTTTTGTTGAGTGTGGGTTTCAAGATATTACTCACTTTACCCTTTGACGTCCATGAGCTAAGAGCCTACTTACCATATTACGGGTCTTTAACTTTCTTTGCCTCTTCTTTCACGGACTTTACAAGCTGTGAATATAACCAAATGAGCATTTTCTTTTGTTGTTGACGTTTCACGAGAAATAATGTGAACTTGTGCTATAATTTCTGACCACCTGATTTTTAAATGGGAAACTTTAATGCATTTCTGAGAAATCAGCACCAATTACCTCTTTGTTTCCAACTCTGTCTTCAAGCTGAGCCACAGCTGTGTCACAAACATTCTTCTCGTCAAGGTGACTAAACTCCAGGATGTCGAAGATGTGATTAAACCCATTTACCACTTTATCTACTTTACTAGTAGAAAACTGTTCTAATTAGCTCATTCTTTCATCATAAGCTTCTGAACAACTTTTGCATTAAACTGACGAACAAACCCTCTGAACTTTCTGAGAATTTCTTTCCTTAATTTCTGAGAAAGGTTTTCTCGAATGCTGAAGAACTGAATGAATTTCACTTTTTGCTTCTGAACTAGAATTCATATTGTCAAGCCCATATCCAGCTCCATTAGTTGGCATAGCCTCTTCAGTATTCTTTGTGTTAGGTGCTACAATCTCAGCAGCAAGTGGACTAACAGTCATATGACATGGTTCAGCAGTTGGGTTTGAAGCAGGCATTATTTGCTTATTGCAATAGTCAGGGGCTTGGGGAACATTTTCACATGAATGTTTGTCACTAAAACTAAATTGTTAAAATCTATCAAGAAGCTTTGATTCTGCATCAGCAACTTCGAGATTTCTTGATAATTCTAATTTTTCCCTCTTTTAATTGTAGTTTCAAATTTGTTAGCTCTAATTACTTTCCCTTATTAAGACTTGATATTTCTGTTTCAAGCGCTTTGACCAAATGTTTCTTACTAATGAGAAACTCTTACTACCCAGTCTACTGGTAGCCTTAGATCTACTTTTAGCACTTTATTAGTACCTAGATTCACTTACAGTTTTTGCAATATCAAATATCTCTAAAGAGAACCTCTAAAAGACGTTACATTATTCCCTTTTTCTTCAAACACTCACGAATACTGGTCTTTCTGATCTTGTGCAAGTCTTTTTGTGTTTCTCAAGAAAAACTTGAATTTATGACTTTAAAGGATTCATTGTTTTCTATCAACGTTTGTAAATAAACATAGTGCTTTTTATTTCATACAATAAAAGAGACACTAGAAGGCGTTTTTCTTGATAATAATTTCTTTCCTTCGACAACCCGTTCTGTGCTCTGTCCTACTCAAAACTATCTCTATTGTTCGTCCAAACGCGTTGTTGTTTCATATTCATAATGGCGGATGAAGACATTACGTCATTGCATAAATATACAAATATACAACACACTCCCCCTTCTATCGTTCACATATACTCATCTATACCATAACGCCGTACTGGGTTCCTCGTTCTACGAGGGTAACGTTGTACCACTGTGTTGTCCTGATTTGCTGGAGGATTTGGTCGATGAGGGATTTCCTGATATCCGATTTCGGTGTCGTCGTTTTGCTCGATTTGGATTGGACATTTACTGATGTGGTCAATATGTCTCTTAATGACTCTACCATTCATTTCGACAAGATACGTTCGATCGGATTTCTTCTCGATAATTTTCCCTGAGGTCCACTTTGATGGGTATGGAAAATTGCGAACTAAGACTCGATCACCTTCAACAAGTTTTCTCAGTTCCTGGCGTCCACGTTTTCCTTGCTCCTGCATTTTCTATTCGTATTGTTTCATTTGTTCTTCTAGTGGGTGACTTAGGGCGTATTCCGGTTTTAATAGGTCGATTCGTGTGCGAATCTGTCTTCCCAAGAATAAAGTACTTGGTGTAACTCTAGTTGTTGTTGTTGGGGTCGATCGATATCTCTGCAAAAATTCTTGGAGCTTTTGTTCTGCATCTCCATATTGAATACCCATTGCTTTTAGGCCCCGTTTCAACGTCTGCACAAACCTCTCTGCCCCTCCATTTGAGCTAGGATGGTAGGCTGATGATCGCACATGTTTAATTTCATTCGATTTCATGAACTTCTCAAATACTGACGACGTAAACTGAGGTCCGTTATCACTAACCAGTTGCAAAGGAATGCCGAACTGTGCAAACCATCTGCGAAGTACTGCAACTGTATGAAAAGCATCAGTATTTTTAATTATCTCTACCTCGATCCATTTGCTGTGGCTGTCCACAAGTATCAGATAGTTTTTTCCAAAATGTGGTCCAAGGAGGTCAATATGAACTCGGTCAAATGCGTTTGTTGGCCACTTCCATGGATAGATGAATGCTTTGGTTGGATTTCTCGTGATTTGTGCACATTGTGGGCAATTTCTAACCTCCTGTTCGATATGCTTGTCAATACCAGGAAACCATACGTGAATCCTACTCAACGCCTTCATTCTGACGATTCCAGGGTGTGCATAATGTAATTCTTTCATTACTCGTAAACGATACTTCGATGGAACCACCACTCGTAATCCCCATAAAATAATTCCATTCTCAATTGACAGTTCGTCACGTTTATCGTAATACGGCTTTAGCTCTGGTTCGACGTTGTCCGGCCAATGTCTTTCTAAACAATGTTGGTGTACTTGACGTAAGATTCTGTCATTCTGCGTCTCTTCTTTTAGCTCCTTTGCTGTAATCGGCATGAAATCGATTTGCATTGCGTTAACGGCATTCTGTGGCTTGGATGAACTAGTCGGTAACGGTAGTCGGGAAAGCATGTCCGCATTTGCGTGCTCCTTTGTTGTGCGAAATTTTATCTCATAATCATATGCACACAACATGACTGACCAGCGTATCAGTCTAGCCGCTGCCAGGGTTGGTATTGCCTTCTTGACGTCAAATATGCGAGAAAGGGCTTTGTTGTCCGATTCTAATAAAAAATGTCTCCTATATATGTATTGATGAAATTTCTTTATTCCAAAAATAATGCCGACTCCTTCTTTGTCTAGTTGAGAGTACAATTTTTCGTGCTTATTTAAAGTACTACTGCCGTATGCAATGGGACGTTCGGTGTTGTCTGGTAAGACATGGGACAAAACGGCACCGACCCCGTACGATGATGCATCACACGCGAGTTTGAGTTTCAAGTCATTGTTGTATGTCATCAATACTGGTGCTTCAGAAAGCGTTTTTTCGAGTTTTCTGAATGACCTCTGTTGGCGATCTGTCCATTTCCACGGTATACCTTTTTGTAGCAATTCGTAAAGTGGAGTGGCGGTTGTTGCCATACCCTGGATAAATTTGCTGTAGTAATTTACACCTCTAAGAAAACTTTGCAGTTCTTGGACACTGGGAGGCGCTGGAGCTTCTAATATTGCCTGGACTTTGCTTTGGTTGGTACGGATGCCACGCTCATCTAAAATAAATCTCAAGTATTCTACTTCCTTCTCATTATACCGACACTTGGACTTATTCAGGGTCAGTCCTAACTCTGAAAGAATGTCCAGTACTGATTTGAGGTTCTTCAGGTGGTCTTCATCATTCAAACCTGACACGAGGATGTCATCGATTTTCACAACGGTCATGGGTACACACCTGAGCGCTTGTTCCAGTTTTCTTTGGAAGATTGCACTCGCCGGGGTTACGCCGTAAGGCATTCTCGTAAATTCCTTCAGTCCTTTAATAGTGTTTATCACAAGGTATTTTCGGCTTTCCTCGTCTAATTCGATTTGTAAATACGCCGTTTTTTGCTAATCCATTGGGCTTTGCCCGCGTGGGTTCGAATCCCATCCTCGTCGCCAAGTATTACATACAATAAAAGAGACACTAGAAGGCGTTTTTCTTGATAATAATTTCTTTCCTTCGACAACCCATTCTGTGCTCTGTCCCACTCAAAACTGTCTCTATTGTTCGTCCAAACGCGTTGTTGTTTCATATTCATAATGGCGGATGAAGACATTACGTAATTGCATAAATATACAAATATACAACACTTTTGGCATTTTCTTTATTGTTTATAATCCATTACCACCTTATCCTTCTGAAAGAATGTCTTAGTTCTATCTTCACTTTCACTTTCCTTAGCACTAGGTTAGGGTCTGTCATCTTCATTCATTATGACTAAAAAGTTCTAACAACAATCACTTCAACATAGCATCCCAATCCAATGGATCAATATATCGTGCTGGTCTACAGGTTGAATATGTTGGTAAATCACGTCTGTCTAGGCCAGATCAAATATGTCTTTTAACTTATACCGATCACATATATCAATAAATATAGGCTTCCTTTTTAAGAACAAACTATAAGGTTGTAAGACCACTCCACTCATCGCTTTCGCGATAGTTGGTGTTGCAATGTTGCTAAACATTTCACCTAACCTGTGCATGCATAAAATAATCCTGCATATTAATTTGACGCTTACAGTGACTCGACTATTGTAAGGCACTTGATTGTGCCGCCAGGTGTATCTCCCCTCTTTCAGTACGCACTCATAGATTGATTAAGTATGCCCGAGTGTTTTCTACTGGTCACATTCGCACCTGTCACCCCATGTCACCTTCTCCCACAGGTTTGCAGCGGATCGAGCACATTAAGTCTTAATCTAATCAGGGAACTAGTTCTGGTTGGTTCCCATCCTCACAACCTTTTTCCATCACAACTTCCTCTCCACCACCATCTCCTGCCACTCCAAGCGTTGATAAGTTGAGCACATTCTACCAGGTATCGCTACATCTCTTTTCCTGCTCCTCTTGCATACTTCTGTGACCACCGCACAGCTCCTTTCCTTATCTTTCTTCAAGTATAACGGATTATGAGCCATCTCTGCTCAATTAACGTTCCCATCCTCTCCTACTTTTTGCCTGTATACACCTCTGGTGGAGCCTCTGATTCCCTATTCCTTAGAATGTCTCACCATCATCACAATTAATTCGGATCGTGAGAAGTATAGTTATAGGTTTATTGTCGTGGAAATCGTCGTAAGTCAAGACTTTAATTGACAAATATATTAAGCTCTTAAATATTAAATGGAAGGAAATGTGTTATCAACGCCCATTTGCCAAGTAAGTTGTGGAGTATTACCATCTGTCTTTTAAAAGAGTGATGAGCATAGCATGACAGACATTGTTGGCTTTTGACTTTCCCTCATGGCAGGAGCCATAAGGTTGACCGGCGTCACCCACTGTCAACCGACTGTAAGAGCTCGACTGGATAATAGACAGAGACCAACACAAAGTCATAATAGATCCAACATATGCTGATGACACGTCCTTTCTTCGCTCAGATGAATCAAAATTGAACCAATTACAGCGATTAATACCAGCAATGCTGAAAGAATATAGTCTGATTGTCAACAACAGCAAGACAGAACGCTACCATATTACACGAAATGGTGATGAATCATGGAGGAAATGCAAATACCTTGGGTCCCTCTTAGGAACAGAAGAAGACATTCAGAGAAGGAAATCCGTCACGTTTGATACCTACAAGATCATGGAAAGTATATTTGACAGCAGGCATATAACGAGGGAACTAAACTAAGAACCTTTGAGACGTACGTTAAGTGTGTTTTACTTTACAACTCAGAGTTATGGACCCTCACTAAGAAGCTTGAATCTGTAGTAGACTGTTTCCAACGAAAATCGCTAATCGACATAGTTTGTACATTGGGCAATTGTTGCATCGATAAACTAATCGTGTCTGGAAATCCATTTACAAAGGCTAATCTTACAGCATTTTCCAGTCCATCTCCATAGAACCCAGCTAATCCTGCCATCCTCCTTATTTCGTTGGCATAAACATCCA
>RDPX01000011.1:4229972-4250434 GCA_003991215.1 Morbakka virulenta | reverse complement strand
AGAATAGGAGGCTTCGTTGGTTTGGTCATGTGGAGAGAATGGACAAGAATGCTTGGGCAAGTAGATGCAGAACAATGATGGTGACAGGAACCACTGGCAGAGGAAGACCAAAGAAAACATGGGAGGAAGTGATAAGAATGGATCTGAAAGAAAAAGGTGTCAGCAGAGACCTGGTGAAGGATAGGATATCTTGGAAGTCAATTTCAAGAAATCGTCCAACACATGCTAGCATGTAAAACGGACGTTAAACCGAATATGATGATGATGATGATGATGATGTCATTATTTGGACTTGCAACCTATCTGTTCATGTTCTCGCCAAGTCTTACTAAGCACCCTTTTGAGCATTTTCCCCAAAAGAGTGACTTTCTTGTAGGGAATTCAAAGCTATCATAGAAGATATTAGTAAGGGTACTGCCATATGTTATTGTAATAATAATATCTCCAGGTTACTGTCTGTATTCCATGAATGTCCTGTCATGTGAACATCTTCTCTACGTTTGACCAAATCAATCAAAGGACCACAAATACCTTGAGTTACTTCTTTGAGTTATTCCCCACTGTCATTAATCAAACTTAACAAGAACAAGAATGGAGTACTTTCTGGAGTCAGAATGACTGGGCATACACTCAAACTTATCAAAAGGCACTAATAGTTGCAGACAGTGGCTTAAGACTTTATAACTACGCCACTACATTGACATTCCATTCAGTACGCCACTAGGGCTACCATGTTTGTTCTACCATTTTTGTTTACATTTTTCCTCACTATCCTTACGGTAACCGAGTTGATGAACCTTGCGTTAATATAACTACGTTTGTACTTTAGTCAAGAAAGCTCTACTCTATATTCTCAAATTACTGTGTTGATTCCTGGGTTGTAACCCAAACAACTGGCGCTATCAGAAGTTTGGAGCCAGATGTGAACAAGCTTCCATTTTTAGTGAACTTTCTGTCTCCTGTAATTTATGACATCATATCAGATTGTAAGGACTATGACACGTTCTATAAACACTTGAAAAACATAAAAGAACCCAGTCAACAAAATCAAAACCTGCAAGCAAGATGTTAGTTATGGTTGGCCCTTGAAGATTTTTTGCAAAAACTGAAATAGTTTGCCCAAGACTAATTTTCAAGCATTGGCTGCAGCACAATACAGAGATGATTCCACAAGAGATCCCTTTCTCAGTGGCCTTCATGTCACTAGTGACAGCTACCTAACAATGTAATGTAAGAAAATGTAAAGTTTACCTTGTTTTTGGCTTCAGGTCGTCATGTCATTGAATAGCAGTAAGTATGTGCTGTGACATAGCATGAACTGTATGCATGGCCCTGTTATGTTTTTGATAGCAGTTTTTTGTCTCAGTCATTACTTTGTGCATGGGGAAAGGTGATGGACTTACAAAACAAGGGAGAAACATTAGTGAAAATGAACTGATTACTAAAAGATAATCTAGATATGGATCATGGTTATTTGTCATCAGTCTTCTCCACAGTTCCGGTCATTAATTAAGTACAATATCCTGCTACACACGATTCCAAGTAAACATAACATCCAAGTTTTGATAAGGATTTACATGGGTTTTTTTAAATAAGCATACACATTTTCGAAAATAGGCTGATGTATGCTTATGGAGAAAACTCAGATAGGCTTAAAATATGCTTAAATTATGCTTATTTTCTGAAAAAATTAGATCCAGATTTTTTTTGGTCTTTGACTGAAAAACTGTCAAAATTAAGGTTGACTCAATGATCTGTTTATGTGTGATGAGCAAGCAGAAAACCTAGAACAGAAGCTGGAGACATGGAGAAGTAGGCCAGAAGACGTAGAATTGAAGGTCAGCCGGGCTAAAACCGAATACTTGCCACCACCAGGGAATAGTGCAAACATCAGGCTCAAACATTTTGATCTACAGATAAAGTAGACCTTCCTCAGTGTAGAACTTTCAAGTGTCTAGGAACAAGGATACACTAAGAGGGTCGATGTCAGACAGAGGTAGAGGTGCGAATTGGTAAAGCGTAGAACAAGTGACGCAATATGTCAGGGGTGCTCTGCGACAAAAAGGCTCCCAAGAGGCTTAAAGTGCTAATCTTCGCCTAGTACTTCTGAATGGGAACGAGGATGGACAGTTACCGAAAACCAGGCAAAGACGATGGCTGTATGTGAGATAAGGAATGCTGATACACTGTTTTGGTGTAAGCCTGGAGGAACATCGAAGAAATGAAGACATCGGGTAAGAAGCAAAAGTGGTCCCAATATTAGATCTCATGAGGAAAATACGACTGGAATGGTATGGGCATGTTAACAAGAGAGAAGAGAAGGAAGACGCCTGGAAGGCTTATGAGATGGCAATAGTTGGAAAGAGGGGTTGTGGTCACCTCAAGCATAGATGGAAGGACACGATCAAGAGAGATTTGAAGGCCTGGAACCTGGAGAAATGTGATGTAAGTGATAGGCCATCATGGAGATCAGCATTACAGAAATGTATCCAGCAAAAACCCGCTATTCGACTCCGTCACCCTGGTGTAACATGCCTTCTGTATTTTGTTAAAACTAAAAATCCGCAATTCTCTACTGAAGATGTCAAACGTACCTGTTCTAATTGCAAGTATTGTGCAGAACTGAAACCTCAATTCTACAATGGTTTCTTACCTTTCTCACCTTTCCCCGCATTCTCCCGCATTCTCCTTGCATGTGGATATCCTCAAGGTTACTTGAAACTGCAAGACAATGAGCACGTGTGAAAGAATCAACAACAACATTGCCTTTCCCCTCTCGATATTTAATGACGTAAGAAAGTTTTGAAATTTCCACACGCTAGGTTTAAATCTTAATGTTCTTTATTTTTTACCACTTTCAATTTTCAGACATTTAAGACAGAATGTTGATCGGTTATCAGTGTAAACAGTTGACATGATAGCAAATGTTTCCACTTCCAGGCAGCTTCTATGGTGTCAAGTGGTTCCTTTTCCTCAGCTGGGTACCACTTTTCACTTTTAGATAGCGTTTTTGACATAAATACAACCAGTCGATCGTTTTGGTCGAGGGAAGCAAACATCACTACTTCTGAAGGATCGCACTCGACTACGAATGGATTATCCTCATCAATTGGTGGTAGTACAACCTTCCCAAGCTCTATTTTAACGGCATTTAATGATTCAGTTACAGCTTTGGTCAGAGGAAATATCCCAGTCTCAGAAAGGGGTTTTTATTTTATCGGAAAACTGGGGTACCCATTTCGCATATAAGCGAACATACCCAATGCTCGTCGAAGGAAAGGAGCATTTGAAGGGGCGGAAAACCAAAGTTAGATATAAAAAGTTTTTCCATGAAAAAATTTCTGGAGTTTCTCATTGTTGCAAGAGAGACCTTGCATCAGAATAGACCTTAGATTCAAGCATCATTGGGTGTGTTGGTACCTTTGTGTAGGCCCTATGGCTCAATAATACTTTATTAGGAGAGTAAGGGAAGTTACTAATTGCTGTGTTCTGATGTTCCCTTTTTTCCATCATTTCTCATCATTCCAGTTTATTGCCTTTGTAAAAAATATCTTTACAACCTCAACTGCACGTTCAGCTAGTCCATTTCACTGGGTCTATCTTGGTTTTGTCGTCTCGACAACAAAACTACAGGCAGACAGATTGTCAGCAACCAGTGTAAATGGGTAACCATGGTGACCAAATGTGGGTCCGAGAGCATCAATAACATGTTTTGTTGATTAACCCTTTAGTGGAATTGATTCAATGAAGTTTGAAAAGTAGTCAATAATAATTAAGTAGGTGAAGTTATTAAAGTTGCACAAATCAGGTGCAATGATCTGCCAAGGAAAATCAGGTATTGGTCTTTTTTTGGTACTGAAGGCAAAAAGTACAGTTCTTTAGTAACTTTACAATGTCTTGATTAATGCCTGGCCAATAAACAAGACAATGCCAACATGACGAGAATGAATGTTATCTAATACCTCATTGTTTCATACTGTTAGAATGACAAAATATGAGCCTTTCGTGAGAATGTTTAGCAATGTGGAGAGTACCCCTTACATTTCAATAAGGCCTAAGTTCTGGTTTAAAAACCTTAGGACTAGAGGGCCAGTTTTGCTGTAACTAAGGTATTAGGGCTTGAAGAGTAACGTCTTGGCTCTTAATTACTTTGAGCTCCTTGAGCTTAAGATCTGTGCCTGCATTAGCTGTATTAGTGCTATGAGCTGGAGAACGTTTCTGAAAAATGCAAACACTAGGTGTGTACTGCAAATGTGTATGGTACTTTTGCAAATGATAACGAATTCTCTGTAAGCTAGGAGCTGTTTGAGATAATAATATGTGAAATACGGCCTCGAGGAGCTTGTGGTCTGACAAAATTTTAACCTTTTTACCATAACTGTACATACGAAAATGTTCACATGTAAATACAATTGAAAGCAATTCTTTCTCTATTTATGCATAATTCTGTTCAACACTAATGAAACCTCTGGATGCCTCATGCAAGAGATTATCCCTCTTGCACGAGGCAAGGCCCAAGTCCTGACTTGGATGAATCAATTTGTAAATTCCAGTTGACTTTAATATTAAAGTATCACAATACTGGGGCCCTGGTTAAGGCCTCCTTAAGCTTAACAAGAGCAGCATTGTCATCTGGATGGCAGGTCTACAGAACATCTTTTTTTATTAAATCGTGTAGCGGCTGTACAAGTATAGACATGTTTGAAATATACTTAGTTAGGTAGATAACCATGCCTTACAGACATTGTAGACATATCTATCAGTTGGTGTAGGCTTAAAACCTTCGTTACTTACAATCTCACCCATTACTGCGGTTATATGTAATGTTAGATTTCCGAGCACGTTCTAAAACTGTTCGTAGAATTGCATCGTGCTCAGCAACATGCTTGCCGGGGATGATGATATTATCATTCATGGATTGGAATGGCTCCTTTGGTATCACCAAAGTGACGTCATTTCCTGAGCAACATCGCGGGCACAACAAAGGCCAAAAGGTAAACGGCAAAAACGTATAATAAGCTGGTGGTGTATGGATAGGTAACGGAGTTAATTTTCTCAATACTCAATACACTGGGGCAAAGAGGAAAAATATCAAAATGTAGGTTGATCGCAGACAAAACCCATCTGGTCGATAGCAAGTCCTGACGTGGAAGACGGTTGGTGACTATTATCAGGAGTGTGAATATCTACTGAGCTTACTAAATTCTTGCCCTTGCAATACTTTGCGAAGTGGTTCCTTTTTTCAGGCACCAAATGCGGGGAAATTACTAGAAATGTGTGACATACAACAGTTCCAGCATGGTGAACCTGATTGTAGTTTCGGGTTTTTTTCTTGGTGTGTCGCGGACGAATTCCAACAAAGTTGTTGCCCTTAACAATATCATTGTTCTAAGCTTTTGCTTGAGATGCTGACTGCTTGGCTAAACGGCAAATGTCTCTAGCTTTGCCCAGGGTGAGATCAGACTGACGAAGAAGCTCTGAAATCTTTAGACCAATGATTACTTGATCCTTTTGATAAGGGAATCCTTTTGTGCAATTTGAAAAGACTTTCATTGGCGTCAAAAATATTCCCATCAAATTCTGCTCGTGAGGTAAAATCGTCATAATCTTTGCTCTGTTCATCCTCTGCTTCACACACATCATTTTCACTCCCATTTAAATTCCGGAACAGATGTCCGTCACTACCTCAGCCAGGTCTGTTGTCGAATGGACACAACAGCCAACAACTGAAAGGTACTGACATAGTAAAAAGTTGTTTATAAACTCCCGAGTTTAAGCAGGTTTAGGCTTTTAGAATTATTGAATTTTTTAAAGAATGACGTCAACTTTCACCCTCCTTTGACCCCTTCCTACCTAAAATATTGTCAAGTTCTGTCAACATTTAGGTACCCCCATATCCCCCTCTAAGTGGTTGGCGTCATTTGTCAACGATTCCTTTTGGTGCTGTGCCATTTACTTGAACGTATTTGTTCAGCGCTTTGTATAGGCCTTGATCTTTTTGTTCTTTTGCAACCTGCCGCTTTTTCACATCCCTGATCTAATATCCCTGATGTCATCCACCTTATTCCGGTTTTCTTCGAAGATACAAGAAAATATCCAAAGAAACAGGTTGAGGCAAGCTGCTTATGGCGAGCGACTTAATCAGCAACCAATTTCTTTGCAGCTTGGTTAGTGCTCCAAAACTTGTGGCATTCGGTAATGGCAATTGTGAAGCCATGTAGTGTTGCCGAAGAAGAGTTTGCAATTGGTCGTATGACTTGGGATTAGGATTATCAGGATTATATACATTGTTGAGAAGGTTGTACGTATTCGTTTCCATGATAGCAAGAGAATTATTTACCTGGAGATAAATAGAAAACTAGTTAGTGAGCTATCCGGTCAGCATAATTAGCAAAATTCTCGTAGTGCTTGTTAAAAGCACCAGTAAATCCAATTAAAGTTATGACGAAAGCGGGTTCAAAGACTCGTCGCCAATGTTGTGCCCTTATGATCAGTTGCAAAAGTAAACGTTAGGGAGGCCACAAACACGTGACAAATAAGAAATGATGCCGATACGTAAATATAAACATTGGATTGCAGTATCATGACGATGCTACACTCAACAGTGGCTGGACATTTTTCTGCTTGTTATGTATTTTCTACAGCTCCCTTAAAAAGATATTGTCCCACTTAGACTTTCTTTTTTACAATCGGGAGTCCAGAATAGAAGAGGGGGAGAATTTATGGGGCATTTGGAAAAATATTTGAAATTAAATAAATAAAGGAAGGGACTACAATAAAAGGGGGGATTTCATAAATATATGTTTTGTAAAACAAAGTTCACCTTTTGAAAATGGATTACTACTGTTCTTACATATCTTTTGAAAGATAAAAAATGTTACCATCATTCTTGTTTAGAATTTAATTGGATCTGTACTACCTTCAGGTGCATTTTAATGCTTCTGACGGTTATTTTTTGAGGGCTCTTCTAGAGTAAAAGAAAGCTGATTTCATTTTCACAAGATGTAGTTTGAAATTTTCACTTTTATTTTCTTCCGATATGCATTGAAATGGATTCAAAAAGCGAGCGCCATTGTTCCTGTCTTCATTTTTACAAAGAGTTTCCTGTGAGGAAATAATCTTGGCTTTCTTGTTTGCTTCTGACTTGGTTTCCGCTGATGCTGGTTGCGTTTGTTCATCCTCACCATCGCTTTTTATCGTCGTGTCCAGAATCTTCCTCAACGCTTCTTCTATTTCAAAATAGTCAAGACGTTCGGAAACTTAAGCGCTTTTGCGTCGAATCCCCGAGGAATTGGAGAACCTTCTTTTTAGACCTCCTTGCTTTCTTCTTCACAGAGGTTGCAATTTCATCACCCTATTTCCAACGTAATCTTCTTACCGCCTCATGACATGCCCAAACCATCACAGTCTTGCTTCTCTTTCTTTTTCTCATAATCTAGCATTCACTCCCAGCTGACCCCTAACTGTCTCATTTCGGCTCCTGTCCCGTCTGGTCTTTCCCATGGCAAACCTCAACATTTTCATTTCATTCACATCTATCTTCTTCTCTTGTTGTTTGGTCATTGGTATTGTTTCCAGACTGTATAGCATCCCGGGTCTAACTAACAACTGTTCGATGCACATTCCACTTGACCTTCATTGGCATGCGTCCGTCGCACAGGACCCCACTGACTTTCGTCTAGCTATTCCATCCTACTTACACTCTTTTATTTATTTCTGTCACAGCCACCAGTACTCTCAATCGATGAGCCCAGGTACTTAAACTCATCCACTCTGTTTACTTCTGCATCTCCCATCACGATCTTAACATTTCCCTGATTGTCATTCAGACACAGATATTCGGTCTTTGATCTGCTCACTCGTAGGCCAATATTCCCCAATGCACTTCTCCATTTTTTCGGCACTAGTTGTGCCTCCTCTTTGGTCTCGCAGAACAGTACAATGTCGTCCGCAAACATTGTCCATGGCGCCCTCTCTTCGCCCCAGCTGTTAGATTGCCTATGATCATAGCAAAATGGAATGGACTCAAGGCCTAACCCTGGTGTAAACCCACATATATCTGGAAAGAGCTAGTTGTCCGGACCGGACACCGTATAGCTGTCGTACAGTTCTTATACATGGCACTCGCTACCCTCCGGTATTCCAGCCTCTGTCATGGAGTGCCAAACTTTCCCCTAAGAAGGCGGCCATACTCCTTTTCTAAGTCTATAAAAACACAGGCCAACTCCTTCTGCCCTTCCTGATACTTTCCATCAGCACCCACAGTGCAAATATTGCGTCAGTTGTGCTCCTGGCGGGCATGACCCAAACTGTTCCTCACTAATGGTTACTATCTTACGTAGTCTAGTCCACTCGTTTCCATAGATTGCGTGGCTCATAACCTTTATGCCACGGTAGTTTCCACAACTTCGTGCTTTCCCTTTGTACTTGCGTACGGATATAAGAGTGCTTTGCCGCCCCTCCTCTAGCATATTTTGTTCACCTTCTAGGATTTTGTTGAACAGTCCCGTTATGAATTCCAGCCCAACACCCCCCATACTGATCCATGCCTTTATAGGTATACTATCCGGCCCAACCGCTTTCCCCTTCACCATTCTTTTCATAGCCTTATTTACTTCCTCTCTGCTAATGTCCATAATCTCTTGTTCGATCTCGCGTACCACATTTTCTCTTCTTTCCCTTGGGTTCTCGACCTTTATTAGTGAATCAAAGTAGTCCCTCCACCATGTTAAGATGTCATCTTTGTCCGTTAAAATCTCACCATCTTCTTTTATCATTTTCTCATGTTGTAGGTCTTTACTTTCCTGGTTTCTCTGCTTCGCTAGTCGCTAAACTCATTTTGTGAATCCTTTTCCTCCAGCTTCTTGTACAGAACTTGTGCGCCGCCCCCTAGGCTCGTGCCACCGATGTCTTAGCTGCCTTGTTGCACTGTAGTTTAATTTGAACATCCCTGCTGCAAAGAAGGTTTTACTTCCTTCTTTTTTCGGATAGCGCGCTGGACTTTGTCATTCCACCTCCAGGTTTCCTTGCTTGCTTTTCTCCGCCCTGATGGTACACCCATCACCTCTTTTGCCCCTTGTCTCATTACCGTGGCCACCTGACTCCAAGTCCACTCCATTTCATTACCCGGCAACTGTTGGTGTACAGCCTCTCGGTACTCAGCACGCACAGCTTCTTCCCTCAGCTTCTTCCCTCAGCTTCTTCCCTCAACTTCTTCCCTCAGCTTACACCATATCATCTGGCTCTGACTTCTCATTCCTTTTCTGCTTGCTTTCTGGTACTAGGACTGCAACCACTAGATGATGTTGCTCGGCAAAGGCCTCTCCTGGTATTACTTTGCAACCCTTTATATTCCGAATGCAAGTTCTTCTGCCCACAATGTAATAAATCGGGGTTTTTCTGCCTCCACTGGCATACGATGCGCATCTCGTTTTATGAAGTAAGTATTCAGCACTGCCATTCCCGCGCTGTGTGCAAAGTCAACGATTCGCTACTCTTCCTTATTTCTTTACCCAAAGCCATGGCTGCCGACCACTTGTTCGTCTCCAGCGTTCTCCATGCCAATGTATCCATTTAGATCTGCCCCTATGAAAATAGGTTCTGATTCCAGAATATCAGCCACCAACTCGCTCAGCTCAACGCATAATACATCCTTGTCCACTGCATCGCAACCCACCAGGGGGGCATACGCGCTGATGATATTCACGATTTCCTGTTCTAATTCCATCTTCAGTGCAATCAGTCTGTCTAACACCCTCTCCACTCCCAGTACGCAACTGACATAGTCCTGTTTCAGAATCACTCCTGCTCCATTCTTGCTTTTTCTTTCTCCCATGGTAGAACAGCTTGTAACCTCCGATAATTTTCGCTTGACTCCCTTTCCATCTGGTTTCCTTTACGCAAAATATATCCACCCGCCTAGTTTTCATCATATCTACAACTTCCATGCTTTTGCAGGTCATTTTCCCCACATTCAGTGTTCCTAACCTTATCTTCCTTCTCTTGCGTTTCCTTTTCTCCTCTATATTTTATCGGACTTGCCTACTTCGTCTCCTCCTTGAACCCCCAGTAGCTTTTTTTCCATTGCTATCCTGAGGATTTCTGAAAGCAATGGCTGCCGTTGTTTGTCTGGGCCTCGACCGATCCGGGGTTAGTATTCTCTGTTCTGTCCGCATACTGATTTGGAAAAAGTTTTATGCATCCTGCCGTGGCTGTCGCAACCCACCTCTCATTTCCAGGCAAAGGAACTGGCTCAAGGTGCTACTGGCTTGCAATATCCTGAGGCTGAGAAGGCCACCGTGACCCTGGTAAGGGGAGCATAGGGGTTACTAGCACTTACTCAAGGTGCTACCCCAGACTAGTGGAGGAACGAAGTCGTCTTACTGCTCCATTGCTTGCTGAGCCTGAGAGTCGGACATGCCCACTGCCCAAGGAATGTTATTTTATATCGAGTGCCTGAATATTGCAAGAACCGTACTTTGTAATAATTCTGTTCCATTAATGGTCATATTGATGAAAAGAGCTGTGCAAGTAATCATTTAGCATGACGTCCTCGGATTCTTCGGGACCATTTGTAACAAAAAAGGTGCTTGAAACTGCTGTGAAATCAACATCAATATTATTCCAAGAAGAAGGGATCATTGTAATAATTTCCTCTTGACTTGGTTTAGAAATTTTTACTTTTGTCCATTTTATCTTCTTGGTAGAAAAACTTAAAGCGCCCATGGAGATCAGACTTTGGACTCTTCATAGTTCTCTTTCCTCCAATACCTTTCTTCAATGCCTTTCTCCATGCTTCTAGCTCATCTTCACCCTCGTTCCTGATCAAGTAATAGAAAATACAGTGAAAGGTAAGGCATGTATACTACAAAAGTAGTATAAACAGGACGCATTCCAGAAACAGTAGATAAAGGTGAGATTTCAGTTACAGACATGGAATCACATAAAATGTGATGGAAACAGTAAGATGCAAATTGTACATGGAGCCACAGTGGTCGTATGCTGAGTAGTGAAAAGGATGAGAAATCGTTGAAGAGAAATTAGAGGATCTACAATGGCAAGTTCTTCTTCAACTTTTCCATCAGTAAGTAATCCAGCCACAGTCTTGATTCTCCTCACTAAAAATTCGTCTTTGTCACCCGTCACTGGGTGTGACGTACCTTCTTATCACTTTTGACGTAGAGGTTTTTCTCTAATTCCTTCATACTTGTTCTGATTGCCCTAACCCAATCATGAGTTGTAAAATTTTCCCCAAAATTTTCAAAATAGTCTCGTCAAACTAAGGTTGGAGGTTTTCAACATAGCAGCATCAATTTTTCTATTATATTCCGCAACAGCGTCATTAATCTGCTAGAACTCTAAATAAAACCTTTTCACTCCACATGTACCTAAATATTTTGAAGGTTTACAGCACTTGTGGTGCTTCCCAAAAAGCTTTACACTGCCTTATTTCCACTGCAGTCTCGTAGGTGTTATATCATGGTCTCAAGACTATTGCCAAAATCATCCTCCTCACTTTTACGTAGCAAAGATATAAAAAACGGCTGAGGATGTAAGGTCTAGGTTTTAAACAAACATTTCTTTTCATTCTCTGTTTTCCGACATTTTCAATGCTTCTAATCGTAAAGGCGTGTTAAAAGGTCGAGTAGTAAAATTGTTCAAGTTCTTTTAAACCTATTTTACTTATGAACGAAAACATAAAAAAACTTCGTGTGGAACACCAAGTTTGGTCAGTTAGATTTACGTTTATCTAGTGGATCCTTAACTCCGCCATGGCCGGTCCCAAGCCGGGATAAGAAAGGAGGAGGGTTGGGCAAGGGCCAATTACCTCTTTCCGTAAAACAACCACCGATTACGGAAACTTGGACAGCAAACAAAACTACCTATGGTCACAGAACCATGCCCTGTGAAATCCCTGAAGATAATGACCTCAGATGGGAAGACACGCATAGGACGGCTGGGGGCGAAAGCCTACGGGAAGTCTCCAACCTGAGAACGACTTGCATGAGATCACTTCTAACACCAAAAAGATGTAAGAACCATGCACGCCACCGGGGAAACTGCAATAATTGCAAGGGAAATGAGGAAATACCAATACAGATAGTAGGCATAAGCGAAGCAAGATGGATTGGTTTCGGAGAAGTGAAGGTCAACACTGGAGAGTCTGTACTGTATTCTGGGTCAGATAAACAACATCATAGGTGTATGAATCATGTTGAGCCCTGAGACTAGGAAATGCCTAATCAAGTGGAATCCAGTGAATGAAAGGATCATCAGTGCTAGATTCAACTCAAAATATGTAAAAGCCACCATTATACAGATCTACAGCCCTACAAATGATGCAGATGAAGAGGAGAAGGATGATTTCTACGAACAACTACTGAAAGAGATTGAGTCAACACCGAAGCATGACATGTTGATCGTTATGGGAGACGCAAATGCCAAAGTGGGTTGTAACAACAAAAACCATGAGAAAGTTTTAGAGAAAGAAGGCTCGGGCGTCATGAATGAGAGTGGTGACAGACTTATTGAGTTATGTGAAGAAAACGATCTTGTGATTGGAGGCACATGCTTCAAACACAAAAACATTTACAAATACACATAGACCTCACCAAACAACGAGACAAAAACCAAATTGATCACTTCATCATCAATGGCAGATACAGGAGGTCTCTCGCTAATGTACGAGCCATGAGGGGTGCAGATGCTGGAACTGACCATAACCTTGTGGTCGGCAAAGTGAAGCTTAGGCACAAGCTAAGACACAAACTCAAGAACACCAGCAGAAGGGCAACTTTCAACACTGCACTTTTGAAACAAAAAGAAACCCAAAAGCAATTCACAGTAGAGTTGAAAAACAGGTTTGAAGCACTGGAAGAGAGCATGGAAACAACCATGGAAGAGGCAAACATACAAAAAGAATGGGAAGATTTTACCACAATCTACACGGAGACAGCTGAAAAGATCCTGGGTAGGAAAAGGAAGGAGCATAAAGAGTGGATAAGCAGTGAAACTTGGAAAGCTATAGAAGAAAGAAAGAAAGTGAAAAATGAGATAAACTGTGCAAGATCAGAGAGAATTCGTGCTATCAAAAAACAGAAGTATAGTGAGATGGACAAGAGTGTAAAGAAAAAGGTCAGAGAAGATAAACGTAAGATGACAAATGGGCTCGTTGAAGAAGCGGAGCATGCAGCAAAAACAATGACATGGGAGCTCGGTGCAGGATTACGAAGCTATTGTGCAACAAGAGAAAGCAATCAGCAACTGGTGTGAGAGACAAAACTGGTAAGCTACTCATTGAAGATGGTCAGATACTTCAAAGATGGAAAGAACACTTCGAAGAAGTATTAAATGTTGAGAATGAATGTGAAAAAAATGTGGAGGAAGATGAGTTTGAGATCGGCAATGTTGAAACCATCGAAGAAATCAACACAGGCCCCTTCACAGAAGAGGAAGTGAAGACAGCAGTAAAAAAGTTGAAGAGCAATAAAGCAGCAGGAGTAGATAACATCAGCGGAGAAATGTTACAAGGTGGAAGCAAGATCACATACAAGAGATTACTACACATGTTTGATAAAGTGAGAGAAAACATCAATATGCCAAGTGACTGGAAGAAATCAATGATAGCTAAAGTACCAAAGAAAGGTGACCTTACTAAATGCGACAATAGTAGAGGAATATCCCTGCTCTCCATACCTGGGAAAGTCTTCTGCAGAGCTGTTTTAAAAAGAATCAGGAAAGGAGCAGAAGAAAAACTGAGAAATGAGCACGCAGCATATAGAAAAGGACACGGGACAGCTGAGCAAATTTTCATACTTCGAAATATTGTCGAACAGTGCATTGAGTGGCAAGCATCACTGTACGTTAACTTTATTGACTTCCGTAAAGCTTTCCAACATCGACAGAGAAAAACTCTGGAAGATTCTGAAGTGTTATGGAGTTTCTGGATCTCTTCATAGAGATCACAAAGAGAATGTACAGAGGAAGTAGTAGTTGCGTCATTAACAAAGGGCGGGCATCAGAGTGCTTCTCTGTAAACACTGGAGTTCGACAAGGCTGTGTGATGTAAGGCTTCCTCTTCATTATTACTATGGATTGGATTGGATCATGCCGAAAGCAACAACGGCAAAGAAAAGAGGAATAAGATGCAAGTTTACCACCCAGCTTGAAAACTTAGACTGTGCAGACGATATCGCCCTCCTATCCAGCAAGCACCAAAATATGCAGGAAAAAACTGAAAAGCTATGTAAATATGCTGAAAACGTCGTTCTCAAAATCAACACAGACAAGACCAAGGTGTTGAGACTTAATCACAAGGAAGACCGCCCAATCGAGATCAAGGGCAGAAGTGTTGAAGACGTGGACACCTTCACATACCTCGGTGCCATAATAAACAAAACAGGAGGATCCACTGAAGATATCACACATAGGCTGAGTCTAGCAAGAAATGCGTTTGGTATGCATAACCCACTCTCGAAATCAAACCAATACAGTAGTAAGACCAAGATTCGAGTGTATAACAGCAACGTAATGTCCGTGCTACTCTATGGAGGAAAGATGTAGAAATTAAACGGAAACGATATCACCAGATTGGAAATAATTCAGATAAAATGTCTGAAAAGGATTCTCCGTATCTTCTGGCCCACAAAAATCACAAACACCGAGCTCTACATTAGGACGAAGACCAATCCAGTAGGAGAGCTCATAAGGTGTAGGAGATGGAGATGGATTGGACATACTCTGAGAAAACCACAAAATGATAGCTGTAGAGTAGCCCTAAGATAGACACCAGAGGGAAAAAGAAAGAGAGGACGTGGGAGTGCGGAAGCAGAAAGAAATTACCTGGGATGGCAAACATGGAGCGAAGTTAGGAACATAGCCGAAGACAGAGAGAGATGGCGGAGGATGCTGTCAAGACTTATGAGCCGCTCATGGCTCGAAGAGGATAAGTAAGTAAAAGTGGATCCTTGCTAATTGGTAAGAAGGGATAGTTCCATATTCATAAATTGTCAGTAAACAATTATACATTGTTGACATATAGGTTATCCAACTTGTCAATAATGGCTTTGAAATATGTAGCAGCCTCCCTTAACTGACCGAGCAAATTTTCATCAGTCAGCTGGCTTCGAAATCTGGTTTTGATGTGTTTATTTCCGAAAAGAATTGATCACAACAGTTGATGCTAACAAAGACGGTGGTCACTTTTCTGGTATGCTGTGACAAATTTGGATACTTCGGTTATGTATATTCTTTGTAAACGTTTGACAATTTTTTCAGAATAGCCTCTCTTAATGTCTATATCAGACTGCGACACAAAACTTTTCATTTCCCAGCAGTCAACGCTATCTTCCACTGGAGAGTCAAAGGCTTAGACGGACGACTTCCAGTTTGATATCACCCCTTCGGAAATCTGCAAACCGCTTTGGAAACTCATCCTGGAGCTTTTCAACGCTTTCATATTTTCCACAATCAAGGTCAGGAAATTTAGTCTTCTTGGTTTCACGACAGGTGAAAGAGTTCAGGGTGATCTTTTCCAATCGGGATTTTTTAAAGTGCTCATTTATGCTCAAACAACCAGTTCATCATTACAATCTTTCCTTGAAGTTTCCTGTTTAGTTCTGAGAAATATTTTGTAATCCAAATTCCTTTTTAAACAGGTAGATCTACTGAGCCAAAATAGAGCCGAGAAATACACAAGGTTAATGTAATCAAGAGTCAAGTTCTTCCAAAAAAGCCTTAAAATGATTTAATCCCCGAGCTCCAACATAATTTACACACTCAACATTTTTCATCATTTCTGTAAAATCAAGAACTTTATTGCTTTTGGTAAAAAATGCAGTGACGGACTACCATTTCTGGTGATTTAGCTGCATCCAGAATATTTTTATATTGATTTGATGGAAGTATTAGTAGCAAAAGTAGTTTTCTTGTCTTTCGGACTTTATTCTTTATTAGCCTAGATCTATTCTTATACGGTGATTATGAATGATTATTTTTGTTTTCAGGAGTAAGGATTCCCGAGTACTTATTAACAGTCGAGACCGACAAGACATATAGCAAAACAATGTGCTTCAAGGAAACAGACATTTAGATATATGTACATTAATTATTTGTTCAAATGGATGAATGTGTACTATGCAGATGTAAAGCGTTTTCTAGCAACAAGTTGTAAAAACTTATTGTTAGTAAACTTCCCTTTTTGTAACATAATCGGTATTGTATTCTTATGTGAAACAAAAACAATGCCATTAAACAGATTTGAGTTTTTCCTATGACATATCACATATCACATATCATATAATTTTTATCTTTCAACTTCTCTGTGGATTTAAAAGGAAAAGAGCGATTGGTAACCACTAGACCTGAGGATATTAAAACTGTTCTTGTCACGAAGAGCCATAAATTTCGGAAGCTGACTACACTTGAATCCCTTTTAGAGGAAGCAAAGAAAGGATTGTTTTTTGCACATGGAAAGGAGCATTCAAGCCAACGAAAACACCTTAACCCGGCATTTTCTTACTCATGCATTAAAGGTTTTGTTGACACGTTTGCAGACTGTGCCCATACTTTGATAAAGGTGAGATCATTTTACTTAAAATTTATACTGACTTTTATGAGTGACCATCCCCTGATGCTGGAATTAATTGACGAGAGAACATCGGGAATATGCGATGTTTATTGGCCTGAAAAATATCGACAGTAAATTTGGCTGACGGGATAAAACTAATATGGTTTGTCGTTCACACTTTCCTAAACATGTGATACGTTGATACATTTGTGTAGGCGTATTGTACTCAGTTCATTGATAATGGCAATATCCACCTCCAGTATCTCGAACTTAAAACTCCAGAGTTCCGAGCCAAGCCACCTGGCAGCACTACTTGCAACTACATCATTCCTGTTATAGTTTGAACCCCTTCATGACATGGGACTTTATTATCCAAACCCTCTGTTTGACCCTGTGATAACCTGTTCGAATTAATGATGAGTCATAAGGTGATAAATACACAGTATGCATTAGAAGGAAAAAGGAAACGAGTGCGCTCAATCAAGTGAACCACAATCAAGTGATCTTCTTAAGAATGCACACTGGTAGTTGCCAAAGTTGATGGCTATGAAACCCATAGGCACTGGTTCAAATGCAGTTTAGTGGATTTTGTATTTTCCAAGTTGCGCTTTGCTCCTACAGAAGCATGTCATATAGAAAAAAGTGTGTAAAACTGCGCGGGTGTGATTAGATACAAAATATTGACCGTGTTTTTGCCCTTTTTTACTTGAAATGACCGATTGAGCGTAGTACCAATCCAAAATTTATTCCAGAATTGTAAAGTAGGATACAGAAAGCGTCAAATTGAGGTTCAAATCAAAGGCATTTCAAAGAAGTAGTAACAGAGGTACTGTTACTTCAATTGCTGCTCCGCTACTGCTGGCACCATTGCAGCTGCTACCACTGTTACTGCTACTGCAGCACTAAATGATACATACAAAAAAGTTGTGCCGGTAATTTGAAACATAAGGTTATGTCCGACTTGCTGAAAGTTTCTCTCCAAAAGAACAATGTTAGCAGCTATTTGTTATTTGAGAGCCAAAATGAAAAATCTACAATTTTTGGGTGTTAATTCTAAGCAAAGACACAGTTTCTTAAACTGTGTCTTTACTTACTGCGACTAGCAAAATTCAATACTAACTAGTGTTGAATTTTGCTAGTCCCAGACTGCACCAGGGAAGAGATTATTACCGGTCTCTTCTGTGTACAATATTACTAGAACTCACTTCCTTTCATGTTATTATCTTTAAGCTCAATAATTTAATTCTTGCATTACTTTGAGTTAATACTACTTTAGCGTTGGGGTTTTTTAATCCTGCCACTCCTTGTATCGGACACAAATGTTAATGTAATAATGTACACAACAGGAATAAAATTGGATTTCTGTTTTGCTTTGAATAATGAATAGGAAAATAGTGTGTCTATTTTTATTCTTGTCCTATCTTTTATATACTTGGCAAGAATTAACTGCTCTTGTTGCATTTCTTTTCTAGCATTGGGAGAAGAAAGCCGAAAAAAGCAGTGAAATCTTGATAGCTGAAGATTTGGCACACACATCATTTGATGTGAGTTGCAGAACGTCTTTCGGATATCCTTCAAATACCTTGATAGAAGGAGGTACTGAGATCACAAAGGCTATAAAAACTGTCGTACAAGGGAAGTTAACACCTATAAATTATTTCATTCAGAGCCTTCTTCCCTTCCTTTGGAAACTTCCGATACCACCTTTCAAACAGTATATGGATGCTACAAAAACTGCAAAAAAGACCATTAGGAAGGTAAGCTGTTAAAAATAAATGTTTATTACTTGCTTGGACCTCGTCTTGCTTTAACTCAGTATCTATTGTCATATCGACGTGATGCCATCAGTTATAAACATAGATGTCGTTTTAAACAAGGTACGGTATATAATGAGCTTTCCTCTTTGGTTTCATATACACTTTGTTAAAAACTTTATACCTAGAGGGTTAGGAGTGCATTACTTTTCTAGTTCCACACTTGAGCAGCTCTTTCTACAACTGTAACTTCTTTCCTTAAATTGTAGAAGTATGGGATTTTCCTACAAATATGTTGTTTTTCATTATATGGCTTAACCACTATTAAAGTAAAATAAGTGTTTTTAATTCTAATTCTCCCATATTTGTACCCATGGCTTCACACATTGTCATAGATATGTCAAACTCTTCTACCATTTTTCTTGGTAGATACTTTAAAACCTTTTTAAACGTTGATAAGGAGGAAACAGAAAAGTGGTTTTGTCTAAGATATTGTTTTGTGATAACGTATAGGACCAAATTTCAATCATGTTGCCCTTTACGTGTCTAATACCAACTTGTTTTGGTACTAATTTCTTGTCTATTTATCGAAAGAAGACTCTACTCAGTACATAGCTCATCAGTTTTTATATCTCTATAGTTGTTGGAATCTCCATGAGCATCTGCCTCGAGTATATTTACAAATAGATTGTTTAAATCATCTTGAAAAATAATCTTACTATTGAGTCTGTTGTAAAATACGTCTGTGAAAACGTTCATGGATGGTTTTCTGTCCGCTGTAGGAAGCTCAGTATTGATATTATTAATCTGTGGCGCCTTCCCTAGTTCTATAGATTTTTCCCCATTTTTGATTTCTTTGTATCAGTGGTTTACCACACATTGCTTTTTTTGTTGTCAGTGGCAACTTGTATTTACACTGTTGTCCATGGACTCTTCCTTGATGGTTTGCCACACTCTTTTACAGGCTAAGATAACTGTTCTTTGAATAAATAGGGGCCTTATGTAGACTGAATTAATGACCTTCATTAATGACTTTCCTTCTTACCCAAGTAAGTATTAGTCTTGGCTTGAATAGCCTTTCTATCATTTAGTTTCTTGTGGCCTAATTTTAGCTTCCACTAGATTTCCTCAGCTGTAAGGTGATGGTCACTGCTTTCCTTTTCTTTCCTCAACCCCATTGTTTTACAGTTTGTCAGAATAAAGTACCATGATCCAAAAACCTTCACCCTTTTTTGGTGTCCTTTTTAGATAATAGAGACTAAAAAAGGTCAGTTGGATTCACCAAAGAATGAAAATTGCCGACCAGACCTACTAGATCTGATGATTGGACTAAAAGATAATATGGATGAGGAATTTAATGATGAATTGCTGGAGCATAATGTATTAACGTTTATGGTTGCTGGATATGATACTACTAGTACATCTTTGACATGGATACTCTACCTTTTGGCACTTCATGAGGATAAACAGCAAATAGCTAGAGAAGAAGCCATGTCCGTATTACAATCGAGTCACAATTTCACATGGGACCAAGTGTGTAATCTATCTTATATAGCGGCGTTTATAAAAGAATCAATGCGGCTCTTTTCGCCAACACCTATTATAGCACGAGAAGCTTTAGAAGATATCCCACTTGGTGATACTATTTTACCGAAAGGATATGTTATACTTTTGATTACCTCTCTTGCTAAAAATTCCAAACATTTTTGGGAAAATAGCGATGTTTTTAAACCTGAGCGGCATTTGGATTCAGGTATAGTATTTCAATTTTTTTGTAACGATCACTGCCTTAGTCTTTTGTTGTTCTTATGTACATATTGTATAGTGTTAGCCAACCCTAAATCTAGTTTGAATATTAAATATTGTATAGTGTTAGCCAACCCTAAATCTAGTTTGAATATTAAATATTGTATAGTATTAGCCAACCCTAAATCTAGTCTGAATATTAAATATTGTATAGTGTTAGCCAACCCTAAATCTAGTTTGAATATTAAATATTGTATAGTATTAGCCAACCCTAAATCTAGTTTGAATATTAAATATTGTATAGTATTAGCCAACCCTAAATCTAGTCTGAATATTAAATATTGTATAGTGTTAGCCAACCCTAAATCTAGTTTGAATATTAAATATTGTATAGT
>RDPX01000011.1:4213286-4229084 GCA_003991215.1 Morbakka virulenta | reverse complement strand
TTAGCCAACTCTAAATCTAGTTTGAATATTAAATATTGTATAGTGTTAGCCAACCCTAAATCTAGTTTAATATTAAATATTGTATAGTATTAGCCAACCCTAAATCTAGTTTGAATATTAAATATTGTATAGTGTCAGCCAACCCTAAATCTAACCTCAATATTAAATATTGTATAGTGTTAGCCAACCCTAAACCTAGTCTGAATATTAAATATTGTATAGTGTTAGCCAACCCTAAACCTAGTCTGAATATTAAATATTGAATAGTATTAGCCAACCCTAAATCTAGTCTGAATATTAACCATTTTGACGGTAGTTGCTTGAATTCACATTGTGGAAATTCAATTCTGAATGCAAAGTCGTATCCAATAGCAGAAAAAGAAATTAATCATCACACATTTTTGCGCGACTTAGTTACCACAGCCAAACCGCCCTAAGTGTTTCCCTCTCCGGCTAATGAAGTACAACACCGTTATCAACAGTTCGCACAAATGGCAGTTGGCAGAAAAAGCCATGATAATTTATACAGCGAAGCACGTAAAAGTACCAGTTTTCAATGAAAATACTTATAAAAGTGTTTCAACCTCTAAACGACGTAAGCATTGATCTCTTCCATTTATTGATCGCAAAGGTCTTAAAGCCAGGAGTATCAGCGGAGAATATTCTGAAACCTATTTTCTTCGCCCTCAAAAAAATCCAAAACGATTTGAACGGATCAACACCGTGCCAGATCATTTCAGGTGTCGGAACCAAGACGAAACCAGAAACTGCAAATACACAGTTATGCTTTTTGAAGATGGAGTCACCAGAAATTAAAACCTTGTTTCATACATTTTCTAAGACCTATTCTAATACAGGATCTTTTCTTCGGCTTTCTTAATTATTGCAAGGTGTCTAAAGATTCTTCATTACAACCTTCTTATATTTAAGGGCATCAGTGTTGAAGATAAGGACTATTGCCTAAACAAATATTATTCATTCAATTAAACAGTAAGAGTCAGGTAAGGGCACTTCATGATCCCGGGCCCATTTAATCTGCACATTGAACTAAAATTAAGCCCACTTGAAAAAGTAGACCATAGAATCTTGACTAGGGACCGGAGAATGAACAACATTCGAGGTTCCGAAAATTGTGTAGTGATCGGAAACTTAACAACTGGCATAAAGTAAATACTCTATTTTATCGTTCCAAAAAGTACAAACAATGGTCTGGATATTAGTAGTTCAACAGCAAAATACACAATGAAATCCAAAATCAGCTCAGAACTCATATAATTCCTAGTCTGTAAACCTGATATCACTGAACAGGTTCCGTCGTTCGCTTATTTCTGATAGGTCCTGTGACAACGAGATAAAAAGGGTACATCAGTTTTTCAAGAATAGCATACGGAAGAGTCAAAGGGTTTTTTTATAATTGTGAAGTTGGTATCCCGTTAAAAGCAACGCTTTCGGATACCTTTGTGTGGTTTGACCTCAGTTATACATGTGAATCCCAATGCCAGGACAAAGAAAAACTAGAAGCACCAAAATGTGGTTAAAGTTGTAATTATGCTTCCAGTAATGTTCTCCCATGTGACGCGCGCTTTTGACCCCACCTTACAGTACATTGGAAACAAGTTTGGTTATAAGAAACTTAACCATTCAACTTTGCGCATTAGTCTTACTGTCGTTTATGTGAGGTGATAATAGATAATTAACAATTTTTTAAACAGGCTAAACACCAAAGGACGGCGCATTTAAACTGTACTTGAAGCAGCACTGGAAAGAAGTGTTTAGGTACACCAAAAATACTGTATATAAAAAAGAACTGTAATTACCCTAGTGTCTCTTGTAATAGTTGAAGCAAGCTTTAACAGTTGCCTTGGTAACTTTGTTAATAGCATTTCTCTATGTGCACATGTATTTACGTATATCCATACATGTGCGTATTTTATTCAGAAAAGTCTCAGTTATGTTGACATTATTTTACCTCCATTTCTAACCAACTTTTCTAATTTTATTATTCTGTGTGGGCTTTGACTAACTTTTTCTTTTCATACATAGAATTGGAAAAAGAGCCATCGAAGAACTTTTTGGGCTTCTTACCTTTTTCAGCCGGTCCAAGAAGTTGTATAGGTCGAAAATTTGCTGAAGTACAAATGAAGATCATCGTTGCTTCTTTAATACAAGCCTTTAAGTTTACTTTACCTACTGACCATTTGAAGCCTCATGGAAAGTTTGGACTTACAAACCACCCATGGCCAAGTCCACGAATTCTCGTGACAATTCGGGGATAAAGCTTGTGTAATTTGAATTTGAAAAGACTAGCCGCCCTACACCTACAAGTAGAACTCGACGGAGCAATGGCTTTTGACATTGGTGAGGTGTTAGTCATTGTTAATGAAAGCAGTCAGGTGCCTCACTGTACAGAAACTATTAACCCCAGTTCTGTCCCGATTTATAAAAGGTATTGAAACCGAGAGTACTAGAAGTAATTGCTTCCCATCTGTGACCAGTTGCCAAACACCGTTGCTCATCTCGCGAATTTACTTTCAATATAAACCAGGCCCGGAGCTGGCAATAAATTATGGGGGGGTTGGGGGCAGTGTCTTGAGAGAAAAATTCCGCTTTTTAGCTACCTTTTAAGGACAATATCAATCGTACCATTTGCCCGCAGCTAAAGTTTAGATACTCTGTTTTTCAAATAGCTATATATCACAAAATTCTACTAATATAAACACAGCTGAGCTAAATATAGATACATGGAGCTAAATAGAGGAAAATGCCCGTGGGATGCATCAGCCCTTGTTGCCTTATTCCTGTGTGGCAGGTAATTAAAAAGCCGAAGATGCCAAATTTCTAGCCAATGGATCTGGTCAACAGAAAAACTGCAAACGAAGGGAACTGCACAACAAACCATTTCTTGCTTTTCGAAGACTTTGATCACGTTCTTTCGTTTTCAATTTTGTCGCTTCAACAACCCATGAGCACGGTTTGTTTTTTATCTTTTTCTCGATAAAAAAAGCATTCTGATTAAAGATGTTAAAAAAAATGTCATTTAAATTTTCGACACCCCGATAGACGTTTGTTGTACCGTAGACTGGGGACCAATCTGTGTTTTTGACATGCCTATTTAGTATATTTGATCATATTTTCGAAAGTCTCTTGTTTTGATACATTTTTCGGGATACTTGAATGAGGTCATTTTTCTAATACAGCCGACCATGTCATGATCTGAAAAAGTTGTTTGTATACCAAGTGACCATTTGATATTATGTCTATTAATGCAGATGATTGTTGCGTTTTTCTTGGGTTTTTTTAATCAATTGTTTGAAACCTTTTGTGATAAGAATGTTTTTTAATTCACTTGTGTCATTTTTGCCGTAATTCACATCGCAACCCCCAAGGAGTATTACCTCATTAATTTTCGATAGTGCGAAAACATTAGCTACACTCCGATTATATATGATACAAGTCATTTCCTTAACCTAATACCATACAGAGAGATCTACATCAGTCCTGAAGTAAAAAAAGAACACATCAATGGATAACACAGTGGCATAGAAATGGAAAACCAAACACACTATGAAATTTTATACTATTTATTTAGCAATATGGTTTGATAGTTATTTAAAAGGCTGGTACTTTTGGTAACTTTAATCTCTTCTTTTTCTTTTTCTTCTTTTTCTCTGACTTTTCCCTTGTTAGGGGTCGTGGGATACGACATCTCCACGGTGTGCGGTCCTGCGCATCCTCCCTCCTGAGCCCCTTGCCTGCCATGCCTTCTTTGATGTTGTTCTTCCATCTGCGCTTGGGTCTCCCTCCTCTTCTTAGTCTTGGTATCTCCAACTGCATGCATCTCTTTCCTACATACTGTTTATCCCTTCTTTCAATCTGCCCAATCCATCAGAGCAGATTTTCCTGCAGCTTCTTGGAAGCTTCTGCAACGCTCAACTTCCTTTCTGATCTCTTCAATTCTGACCTTGTCTTTTCTGATTACGCCCTATCCCCAGCGTAACACTCGCATCTCCGCCACGTTAAATTGGCTTTCTTGTCGTTTGATGAGAGGCACATTTTCCATCCCGTACAACATTGCTAAGGTCTTGTACACCTTCCCATTCAGCTTAACTGGCACATTTTTGATACATAAAACACCGGTCGCTTTCTTCAGTTGTTCCAGCCAGCTTGGATACTCTTCTTCACTTCCTTCTCGCTCCCTCCATCACTCTGGATCGTCGAACCAAGGTACTTCAATTTCTCAGCTTCGTGTAAATCTTCACCAGCATTCGTTATTGGTGGTAAATTTAACTTCTTGTGTATGCACATTTACTCGGATTTTGCTCTACTGATCTTCAACCCTCTTCTCTCTAATCTATCCCTTCAGTTTTCGAGCTCCATTTCCGCCGTATCCTTTTTCTTATTTACCAGTACCTCGTCACCTGAGAACATCATGTTGTGCGAGCAGTCTCTTCTCACATCATCCGTCAGCTTGTCCATTGCTATGGCGAACAGCAGTGGACTCGGGGCCGAGCCTTGGTGCAAACCTACTTTGACATGGAATGGCTCTGTTGACCCCACTGAACTTCGATCACAGTCTCACTTTACACACATGCATCTCCTGTATAGTCCTCGCATACAGTTCGTTAGCGTCTTTGCTTCGTAGACAATAACACAGTTTATCTCTGGGCACTCTGTCGTACGCCTTTTCAAGATCAATGACTATCCAGTGCAATTCGTTCTGACCTTTCCTCAACTTCTCTGCCACCGTCCTTAGTGCAAAGATTGGGTCAACTTTACTCCTCTTCGGCATAAAGCCAAATTGTTGCTCACTGACCTGCACTTCTTACCTTGACCTTACACCTAACACTCGTTCCCAGAGCTTCATTGAGATTGTGTGGCTTAGTAGTTTGATGTCTACATAGTTTGAGGAATTATGTACATCGTCTTTGTTTTTAATATCGGTACGAGGATGCTCTGTCTCCGCTTATCTGGTACTCTACTTGTCACAAGCATTTCGTTAAATAGCGATGTGACGCACGGAAGTCCTTGCTTACCTAGGGTTCTGCACACATCAACTGGTATCTTATCTCATCCGGTCCGACTTCTTTCTCGTTCTTCATTCTGCTTAGGGTCTTCTTCACTTCTCTGGTAATTTTTGATATATTCTGTTGCTTCCCTCTCTTCTATGGGGTTTTTCTGATTCATCAGCTTTCCAAAATACAATTTCTATCTATTCAGAATGTCGCCTTCATTATTTAGTACTCTACCATACTCATCCTTGATCATCTTGACCTGTTGGATGTCATTTTCAAAATGCATATCACCGGTCGGTGTTGAGTTGCTGCGTATTCCCCCGGTAAAGCCCTGTAATTCATTACTTCCTTCAGTTGACATCTTTGAGTATGTAGTCAATTTGAATGATGGAATTCCCACTGCAATGTGTTGGCCTGTGTTGGTCTGCTTTCTGGAAAAATGTGTTTACAGTTTTAGGTCGAACCTCATTGCCAAGTCTATGATGGCATCACCTGAGCTGCTCCTTATTCCGAATCCATAGCTGCCTATAATCTTTGCATCTCCTAGATTTCCTTCAACCACATATCCATTTAGATCTCCTCCGACAAACGGTCTGTCTTGTTCTGCCAGCTGGGTGATCATCATGTCTAGGTCGCTCCAGAACTTCTCCTTTTCAGCCTCCTTGCATCCCACCTGTAAGGCGTGTGCACTCAGAGGACAGACGTTTTCGCCGTCTACTTTCAATCTCATGTTCATCAGCCTGTCCGATATCCCCTCGATCGCTGCCACTCCTGGCTGGCACCATACTTTCATCTAAAATTATGACAATTCCGTTTGTTGTTATGCTGGACCCATAATAATTCACTTTGTAACCTCCTCCGATATGTCTAGCTTTGGATCCTTTCCACCTAATCTCCTGTACACACACCACCCTTACTTTTGTTATGCCCATCATATCTGCTCTTCTTGTAAAACTACCACCGCTCAACGATCCCATTCTGATGATTGTCTCCTTTCTTTGTTTCTCTTTCTTGGCTCGTCTCTCTGCAGCCCTCTTTCCTTCTTTCTGTCTTCCACTAGGCTGTCCAGTAGCATAATTTCCATTACATTGTTGTGCCCCCGAGGTAAAGGCGGTCGTTGTTAACCCGGGCCGTGACCGGTCCGGTATGACATTTGCATTATTTGCCATTGCTCATGGTAAAGATTTGGCAGTTTTTAAAGCCGGATGCCCTTTCTGATGCTAACCACAGTTGTAGGGGATGTGCCTAGCCTTTGGTTTAAGGGTGCTCCGCCGCAACTCAGGCAGGACGGGCCAACAGGATTAAGGTTCCGTAGTCCAGGAAGGGGTGATTGGCTGGGTGTTTCAGCATGCCAAAGGGTGACCCGGGGACTGTGCAAGGCAGGGACGTCTATTTTTTTTAGGTTCAAATTAAGTTGAACCCACATTTCTAAAGTTTTCATCTCTTTCTGGTGTAAAAAAGCATTTTTTGTAAGTTGCTGTACCAAATCCGTTTCTATATTCCTTTTATGTGCCTCTCAAAAACTATTCTTGGTCATTTTAGTAACAATTAAAACATGTCAAATAAAGTGTAGTTCGATATTTGGACTATCATCTGAAAGATACTTTACGTTGCTTTTTTTTCTCAGTAAACAGTGATGTCTGAATATAGCGTTAACAAATGTAAATTACATTTCGTATGTAATTGTTTTTAACTGACCAGTGTTAAGTAATTTATCTGAATATCTAAAACAATGGAATGGAAGTATGTTGTCTTCTTTTGCATGCCCCAGTTGTCTGTTGCTTCTTCTTTGAATTGCAGACAAAACAACGAAAAGAAATGTCTTCTGTTGGTTTCTTTAAATGGGAGGGAAGTGGGGTTGCGCGCAAAAAGAAATGGTGCTGGTAGTATTTTTTATGAACAAACCAAATAGGTATGAAGTTGATCTACAAACTGTTAAAAGTAAAAATGGACTTGCCTGTTACAATACATATTTTCTTAAAAGATGTTCCATGTAACTATAGTATCACATATTAGCGATAAGAGATATAACCATGCAAAAGTAATTACAAAATTACAATCTTCTTAGTCAAATTTAGAGGAAGGGAGCCAGTAAAAACCTCTATAAGAGGTATATGATGGTATATGATAAAGGTATATGATTGCCTTGGATACTAATGAATTGATTTTTATTATATTTCTATCATTCTAAATTTCACTGAGGAGTTATCAAAACCGCATTCCATTTTCATTCCAAATCCTACCTCTTATTATTTACTCACATTGTTGTCTTGAATTTCCTGACCCTATTGCTGTTGGGAATGGATGTTTCTGCGTTTAAAGGGAAGTCGTCATTACATTATATATTACCCGGATTAGTTCTACGTTTCATTAACCTATTGGGTTTGGAAAGAAAAATTAGCAGTCAAGTTTGTTCCCCGGATATCTTCTCACTTGAAAGAAATTGAAGTAAACAAATAAGTATAGTACGATCTTATCTCTCATAAAAAAATTGTACAGCATCAGGTTTTATGTAATTGGGTTAATACAAAAACAAAGTAAAATATTGTTGAATGTAAGAAATATGTTTATCATACGAGAACAAGTTCTCGAACAGAGACAAAAGAAAACGTGGATAGATATGAAGGAAAGCATTTAAAATCCAGGGAACTTGACAATCGAGCTGGTCGAGGGTAAAACCTCCTTTTTTTCAAAAGACAAATTGCGATTAACCTCTTGATGCCCATGCGGACACGGAGCTTTCGAGCCTTGTTATCGCGAATACTGACTATGTCATCAACCTACACCAGTGGGGGCCCATTATCCGTACACTGACTTTACTTATCCACTTCCTGCCAAGTGGCACAAAAGGCCTCCACACTCTGCCTCTACCCTGCCCTGTTGATGGCTATGTCACGTGCCTCGTTTTAGTATCTTCACCCGCCAACCTCCCGTTCTTTCTCAACAATCAGCAAGTGTCTTTTTAAGGTCTTCCGCGTTTTTTCCTTCCCTCAGGGGTCTAGGTCAAGGCACACAGTTACACAGTTGTCGTTGGTATCTCTCCTCAGGATGTTGCCGATATACTTCCGCCTCCTTATTTTACTGCTACTGTTTTCCATCCTAGCTCTCTCCATTACAACCTCGTTTCCTGTGTGTTCCTGCCAACATACCCTCGCAATTCGGTAAGGAATTCGGTGTAAAGGACGTCCGCCTTATTGCCGCCTCCTCTGATCATCTTTCACGTTTTGCAGCTATCCATCAGGACATTCTTCACTAGATTTCATAACGTCAAGATGTTTCGAAGGCGTACAAACAGAACTTGTGCTTTTGCCACTCTTGTTTCAAGATCTATGGTGCCATCTCTGACATTGGAGACGAAAGCTCCTAAATATTGAAACCTATCAACGTTTTCCAAGGCTCTCTGTTTATGGTTATCCTGTCTTAGTTTCTGGCATTCATTCTAAGCAGTTTGCACTTTCCGGTGTTCGTCTTCAGACCTGCGCCTTCCCCATTCTCGACCACACTATTTGTCTGCTTCTGGATCTGCTGTTTAGTTGATTGCACTGCGGTGTCATCAGGGAAGTCGAGATCATTAGGTTTGGTGATCTTTTACTTGATGCCTCTCTCTCCATTTCCTACTATTCCATCCCTGAACATTTCAATGACAAGCAATAAGAGGAACCCAGACATCCTGCTCGCAAATTTCATCCCAGTCATAACGTAAAGGAAGTCTGTGCTATTGCGCCCATCAGCCACTGCGCATTCCAAGTTGTTGTACAAGGCCTTCACCACTTTGACTATCTTTTCTGGTATTCCGTAAACCTTTGAGGTAGTCCAAAGGCTCTCTGCAAACTGAGTCGCATTCTTTTTCAAAATCGACAAAGCTGACATAAAGTGGTGCTTGCCATTTGTCATTCTGCTCAGCTGTTTAGAAGAGTTTTGCATTCTGTAGGTGGTAGTTTGTAAACGTTTGTGGTCCTGTCTGCCGTGGCGAGAATAATGCTGGTTGCCTTGATGTTTTCTACATGTCTCAAGAGTAACGTTTAGAATTCAAACAACCTGGGTTTTCCTCACTTACTATTCTAAATCATGTGAGTCATCATCAATTCGAAGTGGTCATTATGTTTCTTGCTCTGCAGTTACAAGCTTTGTGCTCTGAGTTTGACTATCAATCTACTTCGCGTCCAAGGTAAGTACTTATATCCTGTATGGCAATATTGAAAAAGTAAAATCTGGATATCCCACAAAAGACATCTCAATACTGAGCAACAAAGAATACATGACAAACAAATATGAATGCGATGGCGAGAGTTCCATTTTCTTAATGTACAAGATCGGAGCAGCGCTAACTCACAAAGAGACACTTACAGGTACCATTTAACGAAAACTTTGCCGCAAATACCTGCGTCAAACTCTTCGTCATTGTCTTAATCGCTCATATTCTCAACGTTCAAAACTTCCTCGAAGTGTTCTTTTTTATCTTCCTAGTATCTGATCTTGTCCAATGAGAAACTTATCGAATTTCTTTTTGTTTTAAATGTGTAGTGTTGCATGCTATCCTTTTGCTGCTGCTGGCTCTGTGCCGTGATAATCCTATTTTTACCCTGCCAGCTACTAACTTATGATCAGTTTCAGAATCTGCTTCTCGCATGGTTTGTACATCAGCGAAAGATCTCCTGTATTTTCCATTGATGATGAAGTGATCAATCTAGTTCTTCTCTCGTCTATGATGTTGTTCCTCAACTATTGCAGTCTTCGCGGTGGCATACATGGTTCTTACGCTCCAGTGTCCTACACGGAGAAACTCCTTAGGTGTGAGTAATGACCTCATACATGCCATTGTCGAGTTGGGAAGTCCTATTAGGTTTTCATCCCCAGCTGTTATATGTGCATCCTCCCGTCTTAGATTATCATTCTCAGGAATTTCACACGACGTGCCTCTGCGACCATAAATAGCTTCCTTTGCTGTCCAATTTTCCGCAATCAGGCCTTTTTTAACAGGAAGAGGTGATTAGCCTCTCGCCCAAATCTCCTCCTCTCTCATTCGGGTTTGGGACCGGCTATGGCGGAGTTGTAAAAGAAATAGCTAGTCTTTATGTCTTGTACATTTCGTGTTACAGCTTTGGTTGGTATGACATCAATAATAGTTAAGCAGGTGAGTGGAAAACAATGGATAACTGCTGCATTCTTGGCTATATTCTTAACCTGTGTGTGCTGGTTGGAATGTATATATACCCGCACAATGGATTAAGACTGCAATTTATCGACGTTTAAGTAAAAAAAAGTATCGAATTCCAGGTTTGGGTTTGCTAATACGGAATTACAAGAGCCATCAGTCACTCTCAAAACGATAATTTTCGTACCCTCCCAAATTTCGGTCAAATTCGATTCAATCTAGTTCGCGACAACACTCCCTGTAGGATTTTGTATTCAGTGTTTAATTTTTTGTACTGCTCAACATCTGGAACTATTTACAACTAATCGTTGTAAATACTACCTAAGTTGTTTCATTTTTCAACTTCTTTTGGAATACACTTTAAAACTCAAAATTAGTCTAAGCACCTAAACTACGAATCAATTTTGTGTCTATACCTCGCACTCCGGCGTAATTTAATGTAGGCCTATAAAAAGAAAATGATCCTTTGCGTTCTCGAAAGGAAAGTTTTAATCTCACGTCAAAAATATATTGCTTCGATAACACATTTTTAAACAATAAAATTTGACTAAATGTCCGATTTTAACAGGAAGGAAAGGGAGGAGGTAGAGCTTTGCCACAGAATTTAAGTTACGAATTTTATTTATTATTGTACTATACAAAAATAAATTTCTATTTATTTTGTAATACTCTTTATACAATCTTAATTGCACTTTAAAACAGTTTTTAACACTCGCAGAGAGAGAAACAGAGATAGAGAGAAACACGGAGAGAGACACACAGTGAGACACACACAGTGAGACACACACAGAGAAAGAAAGAAAGACAGAGACAAACAGAGACAGAGAGAGAGACCGAAAGAGAGAGAGAGAAAGAGAGCCCTTAGGCAGCAGTCGTCGAGGTGAAGCAAAAATGCGATAAGTAATGAAATGACGATTTGTTCGAAAAGAAGAGATGGAAAATAGAAAAAAAACTAAGGAAATGTGAACATTTTTCAGAAATATAATATCTGAAAAATCTTGAAGGGATGTTCCTCTGAATTATTAATCTTGCCATGGGGAATGTTTAGTTATTTAAGGAAGATTTTGTCTCTGCATTAAAATTGGATATGTCGTTGAGTCACAAGTTCTGTGCCTTGTCGGTGATTGTCTTTAGAGTAAGAGAATCACGTGGAACCCCAAAATTACTCTGAAGTAACAAAAGTATCTTTAAGTACAAGAAAAAGCAATGTAACATTTAAAATACCTCCTGTTAAACTCTAAATCCTTAAGGTTACCACTTTTGGAAAACAAAAAAATTGTTTGTAAGGTCTGGGTTCGGTTTAAGCTGCAGTGATATTTGTGTTTTTAGAAATTTCCTTCAAGTTTTCCGCTTTTTCCCGCAATGCAGGAACAATTAATACAACTCGTTATCTCACCATCGTTCTTCATTGGCACTTTCAATACCTCTCTGCTTGTCAGTCTTACTGTTTTCTTTCAAAAGATTTGTTTGGTGTAACCATTGGATTTTAAACATTTGTGATGTGTTTATTCCCTTGTTGCTGTTCCAAGCGGTGGCCCAAGTAGCACGTCTGAAAAATAATTACCGGTAAGCTTTTTAACCGATTATTTTTAATTTTGCATCTGAAGAGAAAGATAACTTTGCGCTAATTTTGACATGCGATATGCCCTGGAGAGGACGCGGTGGTTCTTTTTCTTTGCTTCTTTTTCTTTGCTTCTTTTTATCCTTTGTTCATAAAGTCCCAATGACTTACTTTGTGCTGCGCGCTATGTTGTCTCCGCTTTGGATTGCTTTATTGTGGCTCTTGTGTTTTCATTTTTTATTGTTATATACCTATATAGAACAAACATAGATCAGTAAATAGATTAAATAACCAAACTTTATCTGTATTGTCTCGTGTTAAGGAAGTTCAGGTAATCGGCTGTTTTATTTTTCCATTGGGTTAATGGGTGTTTTTTTGTTTTATTTCTTTGTTAGCACTTTGTTGTTTTTCCGTCTTGAGAAATTGGCAGTTTTCTTTGGCAAGGTAAAAAAGCCTGGGTCGAACAGGAACACCTTCCCAATTTGATTGGTTAAACTCACTGAATTCAAAATAACCCGGGGAGAGAAAATCCGGCTGATGTTCAACACGAAGTTTTCGATCGAGAATCATATTTCAAACAATATGAGGTGTGATTTATAAATCGCAGCGAAATGCCCATCGATAACCTATCAGCCTTCTGCGTCAGTAGACTGACTCGTCTTTTGGATCTTAATATACTGGAGGAGATCCAAGAGCTAGAGAAGGAAGCATATGTCACACAGAATTTGGAAATTGAGTTAACGGATGATGATTCAGATTTTGGTAGACGAAAATCCATTGGAAGGATTGAAGACAAACCGAGTAACTTGAGAAAAGTTAAAAAATTGTTCAAGATGACTTCAGGAAAATGTAAGTAGGTGTACACAATGTTAATGACGCAAAAATGCAAAGTTGCAATCTGGACAGGTAATTATGATATAGATACACGTTGATGATATCTCAAACAATGCATGCCATTGTCAACTGGTGCTGCATATGGTGAGAACATTAAAGTGCGGCAAACCTATACGTTAAGAAGTAACTTTTTTTCATGTTTATGTTGTTAAGTGCCCAAGTCATATACTCAGTGGTAAATGAAAATCATTTCTAACTATGTCCGTAGTTGGACCGTGGATAGCACATAACTACGTAAGCTAAGCACATACCATGACTGCAAACACAACTCATACAGTCTTAAGAGCTTTGGTTTAAAGTTGTCTGGTTTAGATTAAGCTTTAATGGTTGATTCACGGTAATTAACCAGTTGCCAAGAAGCCACTGGTTAATTACCGTACCAGTATGTAAAGGGACTAGTTATAGTGAAAGTCAACATGACATTTTGTAAAGTGCTTTTAAATTTTGATCTACAAGCCACTTGATTTAAGGCAGCAAACCTTATCTTTAAAAAGTAATTACTTTTGGATACTTTAAGCACTGCTTCTTATTTATTAGGAATGAAATTCTATTGGAAATTGACATGTTGCCTTGGAACTGGAAGCTTGACATTAGGGATAAACAACTTTAAAGCTCAAATTAAAATATTTACAACAAACAGCAAAATTCAATTTATCAGGTAAATGTCGGTGGATATGTTTAGCAACATGGGTATTTCTATCTCTGTTGTCACACACCTGAGAATAGCTTTTGGGTGGTATGTAAGATGACCAGTGTTTTACGAAATTTCTTAAAAGGTCTATCATCACTACTTTATTGAAGTTGTTTCTCGTGTGTTAGCAATGCCTTGTTGAAAGTAGGGATTTGTTAAAAGGAAAAACCTAATAGCAAAGAAATCCTATTTAGAGGTGCTAATGTCATCACAGCTTCTTGGCTAAGTGTAAGGTGGGTGATATGACCTATTCATGACCTGGCAGCTCATAATTAGTGTTTTAGCTCTAGTATCAAATAAAAATGTCATAAAACAATTGTAGAAAATAAACAAGCTGACAACGTAAAAAGAATGAAACCATGTAATGCCAGTGACTCTGAACAAAATTGAAATGAAAAAAAAAATGAATTGAAATGTTTCTTTGAAAGATATTTTGTAATTTCTCCAAAAATTTAAAAGGTTTTTACAACATTACATTCACAAAAATTGTTGTAATGCCAATAGGATTCAAGTACCAACAGCTGCCCCCAAACTACGTTCATAACAATTATGCAATAAACCTGATAGTAAACAAGATAGAGAAATACATCAAGCTGAATAAATTACAATAAGATTCCAGAAATTTACTAATTTAGTAAGGGGTTCATAATATTTTCAGTCACACATCTTTACTAAAAGTTTCAAGTTTAATCAGTTTCTCAGCAACCTTCTCATGGCCAAAAGAAAGGTAATAGACCAGGGGTTCTTAGGCAAAGAACTTCCTTGAACAAAGATAACAGGTTTTGGCAGAAATTAATAAATTCAGGAATACAAATATTTTGTGACTGGAAATGACTGGAAATTTGTATGGGGACCAAAAGTCTTCAAAGAATCAGTTTTCACAACAAGAACCAGCATGGTAGTAACATGTAACCTACTAAGAGACAACTGTTTGTCTTGTCACAAATAGATTCAACCATTTAGGGTCCATTTTCAAAATAGAGAATGGTAGACTTTCAGTAGGACTCCTGGGTCAGAGCTGGTGGAAATCTTTGACCATTGCTCTACCTACCTGGAAATGTGGGATGGGATAGTTTGAATTAGATTGACTTGGATGACCAAGACCACATTTAGTGACAGGTGTCCATAGTACCCATTCTGACACCAACTTGACAAGTGATTTTGTTATGGTACAGGATACCCAGAAAGGAATTTCGAATTACTTCTTTGCACATTAAAGATCTATGGTAGATAAGTACAATTCAATTTGAGATTAAAACATGGCTTATAAATAAAATAATGGCAACTTCAGTACTGAAGAGCCAACTTGAATAGTCACTTAGTGCAATTCTCTGATCTCAACTTGTGGGGTTTGTGAGATTAAGTCCCCTTAGCTCTTTGCAAAGCTACTGGGTTAATCCTTAACTACCTAAGTGGATTTATGAATTAGATGTTTCTACAAGATTTGTATGTGTGAACAAAACACAATTTCCTCTGGATTTTTTTTTGAATTTGTAGTCCATTGTCAAATTTTGTTCTCCCCTGCTTAAGATTGATATGACTTTCCATACTTGGTAACAGTTAACCAACTGTACGCACAGTACAGGATAAGCTCAAAAGAGAACATTACAGTTTTTATCTGTTGTGAGATAACTTGAACACAATTGCATGACTGAAAAAACAAAATTATTTTACAAGAACATCACTGAATAATCTGCAGAACAGATTGTGCTGCACTACTAATTATGATGCCGAAAAAGGGAAGATGGAGATCACAAGTTAAACAGTACTTTATGATAGTCTCAAAATAATTAAGCTTTATTATATTTGTTTTCCAAGCCACCAAAGAAATACTTGTGTTTTGTAGACTGGTGTATTCGTCAAATGAATCAATATTGATATTCTTTTAATTTCTGATTTCTTTTGTTCTCATATATAATATTGTTTAGCCCTTATACAAAAGTCTCAATATTAAATCTATAAATATAAACATATAATGGAAGACTAAGAATCAATGGATATATCCAAATATACGGTGTCATGAAATTGTTGTGTTTATTATTAATTGAACAGACCTTTAATATGTTTCATTCTTTTATTCCTTTAGGTATATATATGTATTAACATCTATGCTGATTTTGTGTTTAATAAAGCCTTTTGTTCAGGCATAATTCTGAGTCGATTTTATTACAATTTATTAAACACAATAAAGATGAGCAAAGCCCTGAAGCCTTTACGATTGGATGTCGATCCAAACTCACCCAAAGCTGCAAAAGAATGGAATCACTGGAAAAGAACTTTCGATAACTTCATCACGGAATGTGGAACTGATGCCCCGGATAAATTCAGGTCCATCATAAATTTCATTTCTGCAGACGTCTTTGATTATGTTGAGGAGTGTACTACCTATGACCAAGTAGTTGAGACTTTAACTAAATTATATGTTAAAACACCGAATACCATTTTTGCACGACACCAACTTGCTTCCAGAAAACAAAAGCCAGGT
>RDPX01000011.1:4139933-4210506 GCA_003991215.1 Morbakka virulenta | reverse complement strand
CACCAATTCTATGACAATGTTGTCAGGTCCTGCTGCTCTTCCTTTCCTCATTTTTTGAATAGCAAACTGAACTTCTGCTTTCATTATAGTTGGACCTTCCTTTTCTTTTCTTATCACTGTCTTCTCTCCTCTTTCATCTTCAAATAATTCCTCTATATATTCTGTCCACCTGCCGAGGATCTTTTCTTTTTCCAGAATAATACTGCCATCTTTGGCTCTTATGCATCCACTAGAAGTACAGTTTTTCTTTCCAGTTATCTCCTTAATTTCGTGATATATGTTCCTTGCATCTTTATTTTTCAGTTCTTCAATTTTCTTACACTTGCTATTGAGCCAGTTTTCCTTAACAACCTTAACTGTCTATCTAGTTTTAAAGCTCGTTGTGAGGGTTCTGGTTAAATTATTATATACATGGCATTTCATTTGTTGGGGGGGGGGGGTCAGAACTGTAAGCAAAACATATTTACTGATGTTGTATCTTACTACATAATGTCCCATGCACAATATCATATTTTGGCTTGGAGCAGTTTTTTTACTTCATAGAATTTTTGTTTGACTTCTTAAATTCAATTTCTCTGTTTTCCATTTAGCACACCCACATCAAGTGTTTGGGAGTCGTTTGACTGAAGAAACAATTGAAACAATTGTTACACTGATGGATCATTTAAAAAAATGTAAGCTGTATAATTTTGTAAGCATTGCATTATTGACTGTGCCAATATCAGATGAAAAGTCCAGTGACCCATTTCCTCTTTACATTGGTTCCTATTTACTTATGTGATTTTCATTTTCAATAAATTTTAATTGTTATATCTAGATATAATGGACATTATTATTTCAGTATTCTAGTGACAGAATGTAACATAAAGGTCATAACAGAAAGTCTACTATACATGGAATAGAGAATAAACTCAAGAGAAAACAACACAACATTCCACCATCACAAGATCAACATGAACACAAATTACAAGAGTAAAAGAACATAACTATTTTACAAGGTGTAAGTGTATAATCCGTGGAATGGGATTAACTCTACTTCTAAATATTATGCAGAACAATTGAAGATTGACATCACAAGGTTAACAAAAGGACATGCTTGCTACTAACTTAACTTACAAAATTAGGAAATACTTTTTTAATAAGAAGATGCTATATATGAAATGTACTGTTTAAAACTAGAATTGTTGTGCTACAAAATATGGTCAGTTGGGACTTGACTGTATATGAAAACAGTCTGTGTCTATAGTTTTTACATACTAGTTTATTAAGTGCAACAAAGAAATTCCAGCAAAAGAGCTGCAATCACCTATATCAGAGAACAAGGATTAGAGAGAAGAAAAAATATTGTTTTTGTTTTGTTTTTTCTTGCTTTTGAAGAATGAACTTGTGGTGAAACTTGACCTTTAAGAACTAAGGCTTTACAAAGTGATAATTATTCTAGCCTAGAACAAGAACAAAAGATACATGTATAATGAAATGACCCTAGTATAATAATAAAACAACAAGATAAGGTTTCATCACATCATTCACCCCCACTAACAAGGAAACACATTATCAAATGTGGTGTTTGTAGTTATTGATCAGCCTGTATTGTTTGTGTCCTTGTAAGGGATTATTTTGATTGAAAGATTATTCTGTAGAGCAGTAGCCAATAAAGCAGATGTTTAACTGCCTTGTCTTGTAATTCTGAGATATTAAATTGATGACAAGGATTTTAATTGTTAGTTTTACAGTATGGCAACAAATTTACCACAGTTTCCAGCTTCTGATACTGCAGAACCAGCCTTACTTGGAATAACATGGAAGAAATGGGTGGAAAGGCTGGAAAATTTGTTTGTTGCTCTTGATGTTAAGGAAAAAGGTAGGCAGAAAGCTTTACTTTTGCATTATGGTGGAGGAAGCCTCTGTGACATTTACTACACTCTTGAAACAGATAAGAACACAGTACAAGCATGTTAAAACCAAGTTAGTCACTGATTTTGAACCAAAAGTAAATGTTACTTAGAAGACATATAACTTTCACCAGCTAGGTCCAGCAAATGAAGAGCTGATTGATGGTTTTGTTACTTGTCTGTGGGAAGTAGCCACTTAATGGAATTTTCTCGATGTGAACAGAGAAATAAAGGACTAAATAGTGCAAAAATGTTCATCAAAGAGGCTGTATCATAGAGCCTTGCAAGAAGATCCTTTGTTGGATGCCTTGTTGGCATCAGCACATGTTATGGAAATGGCTGGTCGACAAGTTAAGGCTATTGAAAATACAAACATTAGTGTGAATAAAGTTCATCAGCAAACTAGAAAGCATGCTGATATATGAGGTTCAGTTGCTGAAAAGCAATTTAAGAACAATGGTATGTGATATAGTTGTTGTTGGGGGGGGGGGGCAAGTGGCCACATCCAAAAGGACATCAAACATGCCCTGCATGGGGCTCTGAGTATAAAACTGTCTCAAAGAATCATTATGCACAAATGTACTGAAATAAAAAAAGTCAACAAAATGATGACCACCTTTGATACAGATAGCAATAGTAGCAAGGATGGATATGTCTTAAATGTTGAAACATAAAATTAGGTTGAAAAAGAAAAAATCAAGCACTCATTTGACTGAAAATTAATGATATTCTGCTGCAGCTTCAAATTTATTCTAGGACTGATGTCAATGCTTTGGATGAAAATAGCTACAACAAGTTGAAAGGGAAGGTCTTTATTGAGAAAACAAGGGCCAAGCTGTTTCCATATAACTCTGCTGAGCCATTACCACTTATTGGGAAATTCATTGTAGTTATTTCAAGTAAAAACTTTGAATACTGCAAAATTCTGTGTTATGGAAGGCACACAATCATCAGGGGGTTGTTGGGGTCATTGTCAGCCATAAATTTGGGCATACTTCACATTGTTAACTCTGTAAAGAGTGGCTTAACAATATCAGATCCTAGAGCTCCAACAAAAATTGCTGAAACCAAATTTTGTACACTTAAGCCCACAAAGAAAGTGAGAGTGCACAATAAATTGCCAGGAAAAGTAGGCAAGTTAATGCAGGACTGCAATGACTTTTTCCGGGGCATCATGAAGATGAAAGGTGTGGAAGCTAAGTTTAATATTGACAAAAATATTAAACCAGTTGCCCAGAAAGACAGGGAGGTTCCCTTTCACTTGAGAGACAAAGTTGAAAATGAACTGAAAAGGTTGGAAAAGACCAAAATAATAGAAAAAGTGGACAGCCCCACGGACTGGGTTTTGCCTATTGTAGTTACATCATCATCATCATCATCATCATCATATTCAGTTTAATGTCCATTTTACATGCTAGCATGTGTTGGATGCTTTCTTGAAATTGACTTCCAAGTTATCCTACCCTTCACCAGGTGTCTGCTGACACCTTTTTGTTTCAGATCCATCCTTATCACTTGCTCCCATGTTTTCTTTGGTCTTCTCTCTGCCAGTGGTTCCTGTCACCTTGATTGTTCTGCATCTACTTGCCCAAGCTTTCTTGTCCATTCTCTCCACATGACCAAACCAAGGAAGCCTCCTGTTCTGCATACAGCTGCCAATACTGTCCAGATTCAATCTGCTTCTGAGTTTATTAGGATTGAGCCTGTCCTTTAGACTTACGTTGGACATCCACCTTATTCTCATGTCATTCCGCTCCATGTGGCTGACATCTTCAGCTTTCACTGACCAAGTTTCACTACCATACATCATTGTGCTACATACACATGCCTGGTAGACTCTACCTTTGGTAGGTATTGGCAGAGCTCTGCTGGTTAACAATGGCATCAACTCTCTGAACTTACTCCATCCACTGTTAACCCTTGCTGTTACATTTGGACCAGCTCCTCCCTCAACTGCAAGGGTGTCACCAAGGGAGCAAAACTTCTGGACAACTTCAATTTCCTCACCCTCCATATGCATTTTCCATAGGTCTAAGTGACAGGTTGCCTCTCCTATGCACCTCTTGAAACTTTCCTTTCTCCAATGGCTTTCCTAAATTGTGACCACTGACCATCACTTTTGTCTTTCCCATGTTCACTCTCAAACCTTTACCTTCCAAACCCTTCTTCCAAGTCTCTAACTTAGCAAGTAGACCATCCAATGTCTCACTGGAGAGAACCAGGTCATCTGCATATAGCAATTCCTCTGGGCAACCCTTTCGAAACTCTCTTAACGGTGCTTCCAAAACACAAAAAAAAAACAGTGGAGTTAGTACAGATCCCTGATGAACTCCAACTCCCACACCAAAACTCTTAGTATAGGAACTGTTGACCCTTACCTGACTTTTAGCATTTCTGTACATTGCCTGAACAACCTTAATCAGCCATTCACTTACTCCTAGTTTCCGTAAAGCCCACCAAACAACTTCTCTTGGCACTCTGTCAAAGGCTTTTTCCAAATCCACAAAGGCAAAGTACAGCTTCTTGTTTTTCCCAAGGTACTTCTCTTGCATTTGTCTAAGGATAAAAATGGCATCAATAGTTCCTCGTCCAGGCATAAAACCAAATTGCATGTCATCAATGTTTATTTCAATTCTAATTTGTTTTTCCATAACTCTTTCAACAACTTTCAGGACTTGGTCCATTAACTTTAATCCTCTGTAATTATCTCTTTCTAGAGCTTCTCCTTTTCCTTTGTAACAATTGATAATTGTACTTATTTCCCAGTCCTCAGGAATGACACCATCTCTTATGATCTGGTTTGTTAGATCAGTGATCATCTCTATACTTCTTTCACCTGCAGCTTTGACCATCTCTGCCACAATTCCTGAATGGCCAGCTGCTTTGCCTTTCTTCATTTTCTTTACAGCTTCCCTCACCATTTCTTTCTCAATGAAAATGGCTGGTCCAGATACTGTTTCTACCTCTCCAAGATTTTCTCTATCCCAAGAAAACTCTGTGTTCAACAATCTCTCATAATAGCACTTCCAGGCATTCTTCTTTTCAAGTTCACTTGTTGCAAGTTCTCCATCATCATTCCTGATACACTTTTCTCCAATGATATCCTGATTAGTCTTGATCATCTGCTTAGCTATCTTGAATACTTCATTCTTCTGGTCATCTCTACACATTATGTCTGGAAACCTTCTTTTCTCGGCATCCATCTTTGCTTTGTAGATTGCTTGCCTAGCTACTCTCTTGGCCTCCAGATACCTTTCTTTGTTAACTAACCCCTTTTTCCATTGACTCCACAGCCTTCTCTTCTCTTTCACATAATTTTCAACAGAAGCATTCCACCACCATGTCACTCTATGACATGGAGACCCTTTTGTCCAGCCACAGACTTGGTCTGTGGCTTTCAAAAGTGTATCCTTGATCTTCTCCCATTGCTTGCCCACACTTCCTAGATCTTTTCCTGGACTAGCACCCACAATTCCATTCACTTGATCTTCAAAGGCCTGCTTTACTTGTCCATCATTTAGTCTCCTTGGGATATACTTTCTTTTCACTTTATATACTTTCTTAATCCTGAAGTCACAAATTACTGGCTTATGCTGGGTCACAAATTCTTCACCAGGTATCACTCTTACATCTTGCAAATACTTCCTGTCTTTTGTCTTTACCAAAATGTAGTCCACTTGAGTCATAGCTGCCCCAGACTCATAGGTTACCAGTTGGCTATTCCTTTTCTTGAAAATAGTATTCACCACCAACATGTCCATGGCAAGTCCAAACTCTAGAATTCTTTCACCCTCCTTATTTTGGTCACTATATCCATTTCCTCCATGGACTCCCTCAAACCCAGATGCTGTTCTTCCAACATGGCCATTTAGATCACCTGTAATAGCAACAACTTCTTTCTCTGCCAGCTACACTGAAACATAATTCATATGATATACAAATGTGGGTGGACATGGTTGAACGGATTAAAAGGACATGGCATGTCATACCAACAGTTGAAGAACTCAGAAATGATTTAAATGGTGCAAAGGTCTTTTATAAATCTGGCTTCTAGCAGATTTCATTAGCCAGAGTTAGAGGAACAGAGTAGAAATATTACCACATTTTCAACTCAAATTAGTTTGTTTCAATACATTAGGCTCGATTTTGGAACCTGCTCTGCTCCTGAGATGTTTCAAGAAGAGGTGCAAAAACATCTTGGGGGCATAAATGGAGTGTGCAATATACATGATGATATCATAATCGGTGGCAAAGATGGTGATGATCATTACCATATACTTAAGGAGTTATTCTGGCAAACCAGAGAATTGGATATAACTTAGAAGTGGAGTAAGTGTGAATTTGCACAATCTTCTCATCTCTGAAGTTTTATGGCTTGATTTTCTCGGCCGATGGAATTAGCCCTGACCCTGACAAAGTAGAGGCCCTTCATCACATTCAGTCACTGGCAAATAAAAAAGAGTTGCATTCTTTCTGTGGTATGACAAATTATTTGGTTCAATTTATTTCTAACTATGCAACATTGACCGCTTCACTACAAGAATTGATAAAGAAAAAAATCTGATGGAGTTGGAAATCTGAGCATGAACTTGCTTTCAGGACACTTAAAGAAAGCCTTAAGGAAAATGCACTTCTGAATTATTCTGAACCTAATTTGGAAACTGAAGTAATGTGTGATCGTTCACCGGTTGGCATAGGAGTGATGCTAGTTCAGTGTGACAGAAAGAACAGTCAACCAAGAGTTGTCGCTTACAACAGCAAATCATTGGCAATTCAGTATGGTTGTTTGAAAAATGAAATTTATTTGTCGGGAAGATATTTTACTGTAGTGACAGATCACAAGCTGCTAGTGAGCTTGTATAATAATCCCCATTGAAATGCTCCATTTCATGTTGAATGTATGAGACTAAAGTTGCAGGGCTTACATTTCAATGTAGTATATCCTAAATGCAAAACCAATCCAATGGACTACACTTTGCATAACCTGTTGTCAAGTTCATATTGGTCTAAGGATGAAGAAGATGACCAGTTTGAGGGAGGAAATGATGGACTGGCACATGATAGACTTGGTGGAAGTTTGAATAAAGAGTCAGGTGCTGAGAGTGCTGAAGTTGGAAAAAATGAAGAATCTGATGAAGTCAAGTCATTGGATGAAAAGGTGGATGAAGAATAGGAGACAGTTTATATTCAGCAGCAAAGAAGTAGACAGATGCCAAAACAATATGATGATTATGAAATGGGATTGGAAATTGATTCAGTGAAATGGTTAAAAGTCTACAAGTGAAGTGCTAGTAACCTATCCTAGTAGCATGAGATGTGATATTGACTCTGAAATAGACTTACGGTTTTCTATTCTAGTTTATTGTTTGATTATGGCATTTTATGATGAAGGTATTAAATTACTGTACTTGGATTAATAATTCGGTGATATTTTTCAAGTTGATGTAATTATCACTATTGTCATTATCATAAGTTTGGTGATTTATTATCTGAAAGATTTGGAGGCATGTTGTGTTTGTAGTTATTCATCAGTCATTATTGTTTATGTCCTTATAAGATTATTTTGCTTGAAAGATTATTCTGTAGAGCAGTAGCCAATACGTTGGATGTTTGACTGTCTTGTCTTGAAAGTCTGAGATACTTAATATATGTATGTATTAAAGCCATGATGAATGTACTAACCCATGAAACATAAGAATATAAATATTGACACATTACTCAGGTGATAGGATATACATCAAGCACCAGAAAAAATTGCATAAAATCGAAAACAGGCATGCAAAGTAAATGAAATGGCTTCAAATAGTAAACAGTTTAACTGCATATCTTTAGTAGCATTTAAGAAACAGCGGATATCTCCATCACAATGAAGCTTATAAACTGTTTAAACTTCAGGTATAGAATTTTACAAACTAAGTAAGTCACTTTGTTTTAAATAATGACATGATAATTCAGTCAAAAGCTTATACCAGGAAAGCTTAACCATAAAGATCACTGAACTCCTGAAAGGAAATGATCACAGGAGAAAGTACTGAACAGATAGAAAGAAGACTACTAGTTAAGATGCGGAAAAAAGGAAACTAAACTGAATGCAAGAATTGGATAGGAATAATGTTGTTGCAGACAACCAGTAAAATCTTAGGGGAGACATGGGGAGTGGAATAAAGGTCAAAGTTTAAAGGATATTGAGGAAGTAGTAGGTAGGCTGTGCTTTTGTCATAAACTGCAATGGCCAGTTTGTCTTTACATCATGATGTCACATCAGCCCACATTGTATTTATGGCCCAATGCTGACATGAAATATTATTTACCATTGTTGTAATGTATACCAAGTCAGCCTTACTTATCAACATCATTGTCACTGATGTAAGAGTTTTATCATGTCATGAGTCGTAAGCTTTTTCCGAGCTACGTTTTATACTTTGGTAGTGCGCACCTACGTGTAGACACATAGGTCCGTACTACCAAAGTATAAAACAGCCGTACCTAGTCATTTCAGTAGCCTGACGATGGGAGAAGTATCTCGAAACGTATCTCGGAAAAAGCTTACGACTCATGACATGATAAAGCTCTTACATCTATTTACAGAATGTTTTACATAATGGCTGATGTTGATAGGTTATGCCTCAAGAGATGTAAGTGTGAATTTGGCGCATTATGTTGAGGATTGCGTTTTCACTGGGATGCTAATGCTTTCCCAAAAGCGATGAGGCTATGCTGAAAGCAGTTATCAGAAAAAAAATTGTCAATCAAGGAGAGGTTAAAGGAAGGCAAAGGGTTAATAACCTAAATTTGAAAAATTTGCATAGTGTTTTCTTTAAGAAAAGGAATTTTAGTGACAATCAGACATGGAATTGGCTGAAAAGACGGGGAGCTGAAGAAAACAACAGAGAGAGTGTGTGTGTTTTTAGCTGTACAGGAGCAAGCGCTAAGGACCAAATTAATCAGCAATACAACGGTAAGACAAACAGAAGCCCAATATTTTTGGATTTGTTGGGAGGGCAAAGATACAGTAGCGCATGTTGGTGGCCTTTGGATGGACTTAGCCCAGACAGATTACAACAGGCAGAGGCACAAGGCACAGTCATTTAACTTCCCCAGGGCTTATCACAAGTTGTCAATGTTGTAATTTGGGTAGTGTCGATAGCAGATGACCTTCGGAGCAATTTAATTATTATTTAGCTTTTATAATCACGCCACCATGCCGTGGTCACTTATTGCGATTGGGGCCACTTTATGTAGTTTTTGAAATGTAGTTTAATAAACCTGGACAGCGGTAAATACAACATAAGAAAAAAGGTATGGCGATTCAAAAATACCTCAGCTGATATATTTTCGATCGATTTTCTGTTCAAATCTTCACGTCTTTCCCAGTCTTAATTGCTTTTCAAAGTTTCAAAGCAACATCCCACCCTAACGGTTTGTTTTTTCTTGTTCGCTACTGCAAACGATGAGATCACATGCCTTAATTTTGTACAAGTCTGAGTTTTCAGTGTGCAGTAGACAGGTGTCTTAAGTGTTATCGATGTTTTGGATAACTGTCTACAAGCGTATATTAATTTTCCAAACTCGATTGTAACTCTCTTGCCTTTTGATGCTCAAATACAAATTCTTTGTTTACAAAGGTTATGGAGTTTCCTGATATTGCGAAGATATAGCCCTGGTCGGGGTTTTACATCTCCCCGCCATAATCTCAAACTAAAGAGGTTTCTGATACTATGCAGTGAATTTTTCTTGAACAAGCCCTTACTGACGAGTAAATAAAAGTTCCTTGATGAATATTACGTATATCTTCGGTATTAAATGCAGGCGACACCCCCATCAGGCGTGATAAACACGTCTGCTTTCACAGCGGCCATCGTAAAAACTTTGGCAAAATTCATATTAAACTCCAAAACGTTTCACGCCATATACAAGTAGCACAGCCTAAAGGATTCAACACTTAAATCATGAGAATGTAAACCTTAAGGTTTAATGAGCAACTGAAAAGTAAAGCTAACACCTGTGATCTAAAGTTTCATAATAATATTATTTAATTGGTTAGCACTTGGTTAGGTACAATTTAAAAGCAGGTAACATGGCACTGTTGCATGGCTTTGACACCAGCAATGCTGCAAGCCTGTTAGAAGTTAAGATAAGTTAGGCTAAGCTAAAAATTCGAATAACCAGTGATGGATTGCTCACCCCTAACAATACGTTATGATTAGTAACTTTAAGCATTCAACTGGGTGTGGTTGAAACTTCTATGGCTCAATTTGATTATTAAAAAACTGTGCCGGCGTACTCGGTCAAATTATTCGCTGTCAAATAGTAAGATAGTACTAATGTTTTCGAGAAAACGAAGTAACTTATTCTCAGCGAAACCAATCTAGTGACCACGAAATTCCCGGAGTCAGAGCGCACCCAATTAAATAATCGGATAATTCGTTAGATATGGATAAAATTGGACTAAATCACTCATTTATGAAGATAAAGAATGTCTTCAGGATTGGTTAATCGAACATTTTTTTCAAAAAAAACAAACTAACGATACATCACACTGCTTGGATATTTGAGGTTCGTATAATGGGCTGTGCTGTGCATAAAGAAGTGCTAGTTCCTTCTCATTACAAGTGGCTAACTCAATGTACTTGGTTGTGGTGGAGTTGAGCCATTAAATCGAATGGGTTTTCAATGAAAGTGAAGACAATAAAAGAATGATGTTGGCATACAAATAGAAAAGGCATGGGGTGCACATTGTGCGTTAAGTGAAATTTGGAAATCGGAACAAAGTAACAACCTTAAGCTTGGCTTCTTCCGTACTGTTGTTGAGTCAGTCTTTTTATATGGTTCATTTTCATGGACTCTCACCAGAAGACCGTGCTATGTTAAGCCCTTGGTGGAAACAAATTCCTTCTAAGAACCAACTGTATGGTAAACTTCCCTGCCTACTATACTATACTATACTATACTATACTATACTTCCCTGCCTAATGTACTTAGAGAAAGATGTACAAGATTTACGTTGCACTGCAGGAGTAAGAATGAAGTTGTGGGCGATCTTCTATTTTAGAGACTCCAACGTGGAAAAAGATGTGTAGGATGATCATCAAAGACCTACCTGGACCTACTTTGTGAGGATGCTGGCTGCCCACAAGGAGACTTGGGAACTCTAGGTTGAACAGTATCTCTCGAAACGTAGCTCGGAAAAAGCTTACGACTCATGACATGATAAAGCTCTTACATCTATTACTTGTTATTAGAATTCGAAAATTCGTGTGATTTTAAACATACGTATTTTTTTATCCTTCTTACTGTCAATAAAGTAGCTCTAATTTTTCTGCCACAAACTCCAACAATCTGTTAGAATTCGTGTCGGTAATTGGGACCTGCCACAGCAGATTGTGAGTACCATCGGATCTTGTATAAATTGGGTCATCGTTCTTAATGGAACAAATTTGGTGCTGGGAAGGAAATGGGGAAGAAATTAGGCACCTTACATCAATTTATAGAATTTTGTTATATTTGCCAGCAACTCCATGAAGAAGTTTCGTGATTCATTTGCTGGCTTTGATTAGTATGTTTTTCACACGTAACATCCTGGTCGATTGAGTTTGTTATTATAACAATAATTGACAACTGGATAATGAAACTCATGGAATGAGTGCATGTTTCAAACAGATAATTAGACAAAGAAAGGCTTGATTGTTTGTCATATTTTCCTAGCTGAACTCAAAATGTAGATATAAAGTGCAGTGGTTTCAGTGTTTCAGTTCTTCAATTTTCATCTGCCTGCTTATTTTCGCTCTGCATTTGTGAATACCTTTTTGTTTGTGGTTTGATCACTTTATAATGTTGAAATGACCAAGTGAACAGTCATTGAATTCAAGTAAGCGAAATAGACTTCCGAGATAGCATCTGCCAGGATTTACGGTAAAGCCATTTTGAAAGACGAAAACATTAGAAATGTGTCATTCTGGTTCTAGACTTAAATTTCTGTAGTTCAACTATTTAAAGTTAAGAAATTTTGTCATTTTAGACCAGTATTTATATTTTTGAATTTAACTTCGAAATACAGAATTTCACAATTATTTCCTTTTTCTGTAGATGCCCATGTGGAGGGACTATTTCGCATCTCTGGAAACAAAAGGAGACAAGATGAATTAAAGGATGGACTAAATAAGGGTTTGACATTTCGCTTGGATGAAGGAATATATAACCCTCATGACATTGCAACTGTTTTGAAACAGTTCTTTGCGGAGCTACCCGAACCAATACTTCACCAATCACTTTTTCTCAGTTACAAACAGGTGGCAGGTAAACTTCGAGGTCAGCGTTTATTTGAAAATACTAACCTTATAGTTAACTAACTGTAGGGTTTCGTCTAAAACTCCTCAGGTAATAAGAAGGGTGTAATCACTGAGCCGCTATGCTACAGTTAATATTTCTCTAGGCAGTACTAATTTGAAAAAAACGGATTTTCTCGATTAAGCGTTATTTCAAAATCGCCCTTCGAAGAGGAGCGCTTGTTCCAAAATAAAGAGGAAAGGGAGCGAGAAGAATTTAAAATACTATATTAAAGAATTGATTGGTCATATACAGACGTAAAAACCCATTCTAAGAAAAAGGGGCATTTGCTGCAAATTTAGTGGCCTGAGGGGGCGGTTAATCAAGAAAATACGGTATACATAACATTAAATTGTAATCGGAATTGACGAAGCTGTTACAGATTGCTTTCACATTGGTCGTGTTTGGAGTAGCACGGATTTTCTTTTGCTACACATATTTAATAGCTGTAACAACTATAGTTATTTTTCCCCATCTCTGCTATATATAAACAAAATTTCATTCGCATATTTTTTTGTTTTATAGAGGTAGTTAATTTTACTTTGGTAGCGTCAGTTCTTTTGCTACCACAGTAGAATTTTTGAAAATTGTCGCTTTTTAAAAGCTACTTAGTACCGATGTGGACGGGCCAACCAACAATATATTGGTCTTTTATGTTATTCTTACCCTCTTTTAGCAGGGCGAGTTATTGGAAGGTAAAAACGTACATTTTCGTATCTTGTAAAATAATATTACATATTAACCTGTAAGCTTCATAGGATAAAAATCACACAGTCAACTGTTTTCTTCAATACGTCATCTCAATGTCTCCTGGATTCTTTTATGAAGAACGTAAGAATTAAAAGTGTTATGCACGAGGTGTTAAGTAAATAAATTTAATTACTATAAACCTTCCTTTGAACAACAATAATCGACAAATGGCGGGTAAAGGTTTTTTCTTTCCAATATCCTTCTTTGGTTCTGAAAACTTCCTGAGAAATAAGAGGCCTCAGACCATTTAGCGTAGGGGCCCATGTTTTATGGCTTGGGCGCTGGGAATAGCACGTGTTAGGAAGGTATTCCTGTCGATACCAGTAAAATGTGACAGGACTTAGTTGGTCTTAGATAATACATCTACACCTCGTATTTGTATATAGTGAAACTCTCGTTTGTTTTCTGCTATTACATCTTTCCAGACATCATATGCAGGGACCTCGCCAAGGAAGACCCTCTAACAGCTATGATTGATAGGGTGTACTGGAAAGGTGTAGTGAATTCCATCTCGCCTAAGGCCGCAAGATGATGATGATGATGATGATATATGTCCCCATTTCTTGTGTGAGAGAGGGAGAGTAAAGGAAAGGGAGACATCTCTTAGACAAAGACAGAGATTAATGTAGGGAAAAAAGATGTTTTTGCCGTCTCTCGACGTCTACAGAACTCGAAAAAATTTAACTTTTTGAATTTGTCGTGGCAATGTATCTTTTCCTTTGATTTTGCTATTATCACTGCAATATTTGTTCGTAGCTGATAACGTTTTCTGCAAGCCTTATGGGATTAGTACTCACATAACCCCTGTTAATTTTAATGGCTTTCCCTATTAGTGAATTCGTTCTATTTCTTTCTTGAAAAGATTGATATGTAACTTAAATCTGCTAAAATTACAATATCTGTTGCATGTTCAAATATTTCAGCTAAGACCGAGAGTAAAAAACGTGTACTAGTGCTCCAGCTGGCTTAATTGTATCCTTACATTATACTCTATTGCTATCTACTTTTGAAAAGAATTACAGTTAGGAAATAGCAGTGTATTAATACCTGCACATAGGTTGTAATTACTTGAGAACATCATGAATTTCATTTGTATTTTAGCCTTAGTCATTTGTCACCCGATATCGAACTTCTATCACCCATTTTAAGAGTTTAGTTTTATATTGATGTCCAAATGTAAACAGCCACAAGAAATGGGGACATATATCATCATCATCATCATCATCATCATTATCATCATCTTGCGGCCTTAGGCGAGATGGAATTCACTACACCTTTCCAGTACACCCTATCAATCATAGCTGTTAGAGGGTATTCCTTGGCGAGGTCCCTGCATATGATGTCTGGAAAGATGTAATAGCAGAAAACAAACGAGAGTTTCACTATATACAAATATGAGGTGTAGATGTATTATCTAAGACCAACTAAAGTCCTGTCACATTTTACTGATAGGTCCATATTTATATGATCATCATATTTGGTTTTATGTCCGTTTTACATGCTGGCATGTGTTGAACAGTTTAATGGAATGAACTTCCAGGCCAGTCTGTCCTTTACTAGATCTTTGATGGTACCGTTTTTGCTTCAAATAGGATTTTATTACTTCCTCCCATGTTTTCTTTAGTCTCCCAATCATAACAGCTCCTTCCACTTTCATTGATATGCACTTCGCCCAATCATCGTCAACATTTCTCTCCACATGACCAGACCAACGAAGCCGTCTTTTCTGCATGCACTCACTGATGCTATCCAACTTTAATCACTTCCTGAGATCCATGGAGCTTACCCTGTCCTTCAAGGTTACATTACACAGCCACCGAATCATTCTCGTGTCATTTCTTTCCATGCAACTCATCTTCAGCTTTCACTGACCGTGTTTCGCTGCCATATATCACAATATTCCGTACACATGCCTGGTAGACTCTGCTTTTGGTTGGAAAAGATAAAACTTTGCTGGTTAGCAGTGGCAATAGTTCACGGAATACTTTTTACAAATATCAGATATATCATAAAATCAAAGCTGATCCAACGGAAGCAATAAGGCAAAAAATTTTACTGGACATTTATCTCACAATCACCTTAGACACATATGTTTAGTAATCAGTTCCTGCAGGGCTAACTATATGACAGTACACATCAAATTTGTAATTATAATGCCTTCGTTGGAAAGTATTGTTTATGTATTGGACTTTTGTGACAGAAATATTCGTATTCCGCATATTATTAATATGTCATTAACACATCTTTTTCAGAAATGGAAGGTGAACATGCAACATCAAAGAAGATTCAAGTTTTACAGTACCTGTTTTTAATGTTACCTCCTTTAAACCGTCTACTTCTTCAAAAACTGATTGAGCTGTTAAATATTGTGTCAAAGAATCCAACCAGCAAGATGTCATCGCATAATCTTGGTGTTGTTTTTGCACCGAATGTTGTCTGCTCAAAAAAGGTAAGAAATGATGTCTTAACATCATGCAAAAATAACAACTATAATTTTTATGGTCTTTATTTATTCAAGGCAGCCAATCAAGAGCAAAGACGGGGGATGTTTGATCCTTCCTTTGTTTCTTCGTTGATAAAATACCGCTGGACTTGTGTATATTTGATGCATGTTACTAATTTGACAATCACAAAACTTTTCCCAAACTACTCTGTTCGTGTCAGTTGTGATGCAAGAACAACACGCTCAATAGTTTTCTTCTGATATCTGATATATAACATCAAGTCTATTTCTATGCTGTTACATGTATAGATTTGTGACATGTCCTTCTGAAAGTGAATGTAACGTGCAAGAATCATATTGACTGCCTCCAGTGTTTGAACTGGCTATATTACGATCTAAGTATGGTAGAAAATAAGTTGAACACCACTTTCCCCCCACTGTATAATGTAAAATATAGAAAAACTTGGGTTATATATATGTACATATTGTGTAGTCGCAAACAGGAAAGGTTTATCATTGGGAGTTACTAATTTATTAAATTAACCAACCAAACAACAAACACTGCAAAGCTCAGTTCCCTTTACTATAATAGAGTTTATTTTTCACAGTAGAACTTTAATCCGAGGCTTTTAAATGAAGTCAATCAAGTTTTGTCAACTACCAACCGCTGTAGCTGGTAACTTTACAGAATAGAACTAGAGCAGTATACATCCTAGATGGACGGATCTCGTAAAAGATGCTATCATGATAGAAGTGACTGTACCATGGAGATTGTATTATTAACGGGTTAACACCTTAAGTACCGGGATATTTAACCCCACTTTTGAAAACTACCACCCAAAATTTTGGTTTCTTTAAATTTAACATCTTATCATAGCAATACCATTTTTACTTGTTTACCCAACTATTGTCAGATTATTATTTGGTGCAAAGCCATGCAACGGGAAGTTTCTGAAATAAGCGCACAACTATCTCTAATGCTTTTAATGCACGTGTCCATTATTATTATTTCTATTACTATTATTATTATTATTATTATTATTAGTAGTAGTAGTAGTAGTAGTAGTAGTAGTAGTAGAAATAGTAGTAGTAGTTGTGTTGGTAGTAGTAGTAGTAATAGTAGTGGTGGTAGTTGTAGTGGAAGTGGTGATAGTAGAAGTAGTGGTATTAGTGGTAGTGGAAGTAGGAGCAGTGGAAGTAGTGGTAGTAGTAGAAATAATGATGGTAGAAGTAGTGGTAAAAGTAGTAGTAGTAGTAGTAGTAGTAGTAGTAGTAGTAGTTGTAGTTGTGGTGTTTATTGAAGTAGTAGTGGTAGTAGAAGTAATGGTAGTAGAAGTAGTAGTAGTGGTGGTGGTAGCAGAAGTAGTGATGGTAGAAGTAGTGATAGTAGTAGAAGTGTTAGTAGAAGTAGTAGCAGTAGATGTAATGGTGGTAGAAGTAGTTGTAGTAGTGGTAGTAGTTGTTGTTGTTGTGGTGTTAATTGAAATAGTAGTAGTGGCAGAACTAGTACTAGTGGTAGTGGTGGCAGAAGTAGTGGCAGGAGAAGTAGTAGTAGTAGTGGAGGTAGTAGAATATCGGTAGAAGTAGTTGTAGTAGTTGTAGTAGAAGTAGTGGTGGTAGGAGTAGTGGTAATAGTAGTAGTAGTGGTGCTCGTGTTAATTGTAATAGTAGTAGTAGAAGTAGTAGAAGTGGAAGTAGTAGTGGTAGTAGTAGTGTTAGTAATAGTAGTAGTAGTAGTAGTAGTAGTAGTAGTGGTGGTGGTGGTGGCAGTAGAAGTAGTACTATTATTAGTAGTGGTAGTGGAAGTTGAAGTAGTAGTAGTAGTAGTAGTAGTAGTAGTAGTGGTAGTAGAAGTAGTAGTAGTACTAGTAGTGTTAGTAGTAGTATTAGTAGTGGTGGTGTTAATAGTAGTAGTAGTGATAGTAGAAGTAGAAGTAGTGGTAGAAGTAGTGGTAATAAAAGTGGTAGTAGTAGTAGTAGTTGTTGTAGTGATTGTAGAAGTAGTAGTAGTTGTAGTAGTAGTAGTGATGGTGGTAGTAGTAGAAGTAGTAGTAGAAGTAGTAGTAGAAGTAGTTGCAGTAGTTGTAGTGGTGGTGGTAGAAGTAGTAGTAGAAGAAGTTGTAGTAGTTGTAGTGGTGGTAGTAGAAGTAGTGGTTGTACTTGTAGTAGTAGTAGTAGTAGTAGTAGTAGTAATAGTAGTAGTAATAGTAGTAGTAATAGTAGTAGTAATAATAATAATAATAGTAGTNAGAAGTAGAAGTAGTGGTAGAAGTAGTGGTAATAAAAGTGGTAGTAGTAGTAGTAGTTGTTGTAGTGATTGTAGAAGTAGTAGTAGTTGTAGTAGTAGTAGTGATGGTGGTAGTAGTAGAAGTAGTAGTAGAAGTAGTAGTAGAAGTAGTTGCAGTAGTTGTAGTGGTGGTGGTAGAAGTAGTAGTAGAAGAAGTTGTAGTAGTTGTAGTGGTGGTAGTAGAAGTAGTGGTTGTACTTGTAGTAGTAGTAGTAGTAGTAGTAGTAGTAATAGTAGTAGTAATAGTAGTAGTAATAGTAGTAGTAATAATAATAATAATAGTAGTAGTAGTAATAATAATAGTAGTAGTAGTAGTAGTGGTAGTGGAAGTAGTGCTGATGTTGTTATTACTGTTATCAGTAGATCAATAGTAGAGTTTTTAACTTACCTGCCGAGGTATGAATTTAACAAGAACAAGGCATCTGCATGTTAGGTTCCTATGAAAAACTTGCAACACCTGCTCCTGCGAACAATGAGATAACTACTTTTGCGGAAAGCAGTAGTAAACCAAAGCTAAAATGGATTAACACTGGATATACTGCTAGAAAAAAGATATTTACTGAAAATTAATAAAATAATATTCTCCAGAGCGGAAAATCGAAATGTTGATACATTTTCTGTCGAATTGGTAGTTTTATTTAAGTGTGCACATTGAGGTCGTATATGGTCAGTTTAAAGGGCATTTGCTTTCGTTCAGAGGGTAAAATAACGTAAATTGATTACAAGATATATATTGATTAGCAGTTCGTTTTCATTTTTTTAAAATTCCAGGTGAATGCGAGTGTAAGGCGATTGATGAACAAAATATCTGCCACGACATAGCAATCATACTGACTGCGACACCTGATTTTTAAATCACTGTTTTACGATTGGAATTAGTACCTCGGGGTCAATTGCCTAAATTTGTACAAACTGAGGTCTTCATGTTCTCTTCACAAAACTGACCCAAAATGAAATTTGATGAATTAATAGCCGTCTTAAAGGATTGTGCGCTTAATGTATGATGCACTGGGTGTCGTAGTTTTATGCGTAAACTCTGAGAATACAATTGTTCAGTTTTCATTTATATACGTAGTAAACAACACATGCTAGTTGTAAATAGCATTTTGTCATGGCACACGGTACCATTTGTCCTTTTGCAAGGTTTTGCGAAGTCACAATTACATATTTCCTTAATGGTTATGTATATTTTTAAAATGTGAGCTTCCACCATTCTGTGTTTGACCACTTAAAATTTGGTCAACGAATACTTTTCCTCAGAGGCCTGGGAACCACAAGGTAAAGCTACTCCAAAATAGATAATTTTCTTTCTTTCCAGTTTACTTCGTGTTGATGGCACAAAGTGTCTCTGTCTACCTGAGAAAACAGGTTCACCTGATCTCTTCTTTGCTACTTACAAGTGGCCAGGAAAGGCCAAAGATACTTTTGCTTGGCCCGTCTTAAGCACTTTGTTCGGTACCATTTCAATAATTGCTGCTAGTTTGCACCCGTTCTTGAGCATTACTGTTTTTTTAGTTATGATTAGACTCGTACCTCTTTGAAACCAAGTCATTTTAGGCATCTGATCTTCTTTTTAAAATGGAATTTACTGTAGTGTTAATAAACTCCTATTCATACATAACATTTTCCCCCTTGCAGATTCAATTTTCGAAAAACCCGTTGTTATTTTCTCTTCTTTCGAAAACTCTTTGTTCTTCATGGGACAGTTACTCAGGAGGAAAATGTATTGCAGCAGAACATATTATTTCTTTCAACTCATTTTTAAAGTTTTTTACTGTTTATAACACAAGCTCAAGGTTAAGCTATAGAGCTACTGAGTTACAGCTTAAAATAGCTTAAAGTGCTTTCACATGCTGATGATGTTGTCAGAAGCTCAGGTTCAAATTTTAATTTACCTTTTGTGGTAAATATTGATTATCTAAATCATCTCCCTAAGTAATGGATAAAAATTTGTATTGTACCATTCCTCTCTAGTATCTAGGGTGGAAAAGAACTTCAGTATAAATGAGATACACTCGAAAAATGTCATTAAGGAATTTTTGCCTTTTAGCCATTTCGGCTGAGCTGTTAATTACATAACAATAAGCATTTTCGTTATCCTTTAAAATCACAGCTTCATTTTATCTTCTTTATTTTTGCGTTGCAAAACCAAGTAAACAATATTGCGAATTTTTGAAATCTTCATTACTTTTTTCTCTGGTCAAAATTTTGCATATGCAGACACAGTGGTTTAAAATTTAAAACTGACTTGTACATAGTTTACCCAACTTGAAATTGTTATTTTGGTCTTTGGTACCACTGTCAAAACAGCTATGGTATGCATTTTTGTTGCTATAACCCCACAATGGTCTATGTTCTACTTTGTCATCGAATGTATACACACAGTATTAAACGTTTTGAAAAGTTTAAAAGAGAATTACCCAGGGGACCGAATGGCATTATTTGATCAAGAATTTATAAATGTAAGTCCGCGATATATTTAATGTCAGGACTCCTGTTTTGACGTCGGTTTCTCTCTCTTTTTTCACTGAAATGTACACTTTATTTTCTGTAAATAATTTTTTGTAAATTTTGCCAATTTTTTTATATCTTTTTATTTTTGAAGTACTCAAGCACTATGATTAATTGCGTAATTTCTTTTAATTTCTGTTTTCTTGGCTACCGTCTAGTTTCTTTCCTGTCTTGATGATTATGCTGACAACATGGAGCCTTTAACAGACGTCGTGGATTTTGTAGTGCAACAAGGCTTAGCTGTCTTTAAAGTGAGTGTAAATTTTTAATACATTATGTTTTTTTGCCGTCACCTGCGTTTTTCTAATGTGATCATGGCAATTAATTTGGATTCTTTATCCCAAGTAGCAGGAGATAATCCAGTAGATGTCTGTATTTGCTTATGATACTTATTTGGTGGAATTTTAATTTGATTTAAACAGAGAGGGGATTTTGCCTCGTTATTATTTTTCTTTGAAGTTGTCGTTTGGTAACCATGCGTGATGTAAATCATTGCGATTGTTTTTCGACCTACTAATACCGAGTCTTTTTAAAGCTAAGACTTTAAATATGCAGGATTCCCTTTAAAAACTACATGCTTTTGCGAATAACAGATTTCCTTGATATGGACGCTACCTCAACATACGTACTTGGTATCGTGCACAGGTATTGCATTTATCCAAAGCTGAGGAGATAATTCTGCATTAAAACCTTACAGCCCTGGCAAAAACCTTATGGTTGATGAAACTTCCACATCCGAGAATCATACAGTCGTAAATGCATTTTATTCATACCTTACCAAAGATGGATCTAGTTAAATATAATTTTCATCCATTCATTATACATGGAAAGCTTTTGTTGATGCCAATATATCAAATAAAAAACCCTTATCATTGGTGTTCCACAGGGTTCATTTTTTTAGACCCTTGTTGCTTGTTTTTCTAATTAACGCCCTTTCACGTCAACGTAAGTACTGTCACGTGTTAATGTATGCAGACGGTACGCTTATTTAATACTCAGAGAACATTGCCAGAAATAAAGGGTCAACAATAAAAGAAATACTATTCACAACTGGATGAGGGGACTGAATTTGTTACTTTTTGCAACACGAAAATGTAATACATCAACCTGAAATATATGAATACCTTGGTGTTAAACTTGACTACACGTTAAATATGACATTTTATTTCCAGCAGATGTAGAAGTACATTAGTTTGAGAATTAAAAATTACTAGAGAAAATAAGACATGAGGTCTAAACAACTCATTGATGAAACAATTTTCACATCAATGATAATACCGTTGTTCTTTTATTGCTGTTTGTTCATATGCATAATTAATGGCTTGAAAAATTGGAAGTGTAACTGTAATGATAAATGGTAAACAGCTGCTAGTATGCAGCGCCTCCTGTAAGTCCAGAAGTCTCTTGCAACGTTCCAAGCCTGCCTTTGTAGAATACATAATTTTACTAAAGTTTTTGTGATTCAACCTTCCAATAATTTTTTTTCCTCCCTGCACCGTAGTTTAAAAATAATACTTGATCAGACGTACGTCATCCATGTCTTTTAATCTCCGAACACAGTCGCAAATGAATTTATTTTATTTATATATTTTAAGCACCATGTCTCCATGGCTGTTCACAGAATATTTTTTCCTATGAAACATGTCAGATGGAGCTTCTTTTTGTTTAGTTAAGGTGAAATGTTGAAGTATTTTACTGTACCGCTGAATTAACTAATATTTTATAGACTGTTGAGCATTGTTTAATGCCAATTTGCTACCAATAACTCTTCATATTGTTCAATGCATTTATTGCTGGTCTTTGTAGTTTCATCATTTTTCGAATCCGTAACAGACTGTCCACTTGCTTTACTCCATGCTATTTTCAGAAATTTTTTCACACCTTCGAATAGTGCTTCCCAAATTTGCTACATTGTAAATCTTCTTAGGCAAAGTCAATGTCGTGTGCATATACATGTTTGATTGTTGATATTTTGTACAAGTCATCTTTAAAACTGAATGGTTTGAGAATGCTCTGACTCATCACAATTTATCTTTGGGGGCCAGTTTAAAATATATTTTACTTATAATGCCCCTTTTAGGGTTCCAGTTATTTTTGTAAAGGCATTATTGAACCCCGTTTTATCTTTCATCAGAATTGAGGTATTGCTTAGTAATTCTGCACATGTGTATTCTATTGTTGTACAAAAATATAAATGAGCACTTGTACAATTCTGTTCTATAAGTATCATCAAAAGTTGTGCTTAAGGCTATCGCTTAACAGAGTATGTGAGTGGTTAAACATTTAAATTCTCTCCTTGGAAAACCTTCACCGACAGACTCACACAGTGTCTATTCACCTTTCAGTTCTGTGGTGGAAAAAATGGTTTTGGTTTAGTTTCATCCAGTGTCACATTTAATAAGATTTTACGTATCGTCAAGTTAATAGTTCCTAAATATTCCTTTGAGCCTCTTGCATTTGTTGGCATTTGAATTACTTTAGATAAGGATTTACTAAACTCTGTTTCATCATTTGGACCTCGAATTTCATTGAGTTCATTGCATATTTCAAACGTAACGTTACCATTTCCTTGCAATTTGGGGTTTTTTTATATACTTTGTCAACAATTTCTCACTTCTCTTTTTGCAATTGATTTGCTTTGTAGCCTGTTTTTCAGCCTCAATAAATTCGATATCGATTATAATTGCCCTCAAATGTAAGATGAGTGTCAATCGAACTTGCCACCGTTTTCCTTTTCTTGCCATGAATATAATTGCCAATGTCAATTGATAATCTCGTGTAGAATAACAGAAAAGATAGTCCGAAAAGGTTCATTTCGATATCGTAATTTTATGAAACAACAAAATGAATTTTTTTGTAAACAGCTATATTTCGTATTACATAAAAAAACATTAAAAGCTCAATCGGCAAGGGAGTCAAGTAGATAAAGTGCAAATAGATGTAATGCATTACATCTACTTGATTGAGTAGATGTTGAGTAGATTGAGAGAGAGGTAGACAGACAGACAAGGGGAGACAGACAGAGGGTGGGTGGGGAAAGATCAAAAGGTCCTTCATTTCTTTGTCGGTGTATCAAAATACTATTCTTTTACCATTTGATGTGTTTCTGGTCTCATGAGAAGACATCTAATGTAAAGGAGAAAAAATCAAACTGTTAGACCAATTTGTATATCTGGGATTAACCATAACATCAGATGGCAGTGCGACACTTAAATAAGAAAGAGAATTCCATTATCTGAAGACAGGAGCATTACTTTACAAACTAAAATTCATGTCCAGAAAGCTTATGTTTGGTCAAATGATTGTATATGTTGGAGTGTGAAGAAAGAGGTCATAACAAGAGTGGAAGCAACTTGAACGTGATAAGAATCCTTAAAGTATCATGGAAAGAAAAGACTACAAACGCAGAAGTTTCAACAAAAACGTAATGCAAGAGATCACTTACTCGCGTAATCAGAAAACGGCCGTTGCAATTTTTTGGTCATGTTAGCAGAAAGTGCAATGTTCAACATCTGAAACCAAGTGGAAAAATAAATGAAAAGAGAAGCCAAGGGTGACAAAGAATAACCTTTATGAGCAGCCTGTACCAGTATGCACAGCAAATTAGCATAAGAGGACACTTCCACCTGGCCGATAATAAGGACGAATGGAGAGCCACAGTAGGAGATGTCTGCACCAGACCTGTTACCTAAGGAAGGAAGAAAGGTAGAAGACACAAAGCATGTAAATTTGTTGTAAAGTCAAGAGGTACTGGCGTACCTTGTATTTGGTTAACTATCTAAATACCATGTTATCTGAAAAGGGCCTCAGCGGAGCAAGTTGCATAATAAGATGGCTATTAAAGCTCCTGAAGTTTAACTTTGATGTGAATTATATGAGAGCTAAGGCCAATGCATTGCAAAATACTCTATCCCGCTTAGTCAAGGCAAAGAAAGATATGAAGAGGTAAACGGTGAAGAAGACTGAGTTGTGGCTTTGGTATTTGGCTGTTTTACCCTAGGGTTAACATCAGGGAAAATTGCAGAAGTTTTGAAAATTTCCATTTTCAGTGAGGTTATGGACTGGGTGTCAACAGAGTTTCCAAGGTAAATTCATTTTAGACTTGGAAACTGCAGGGCATAGGCCAACCAGAGAAGTAAGAGATTTGTGGGATAGAAATGAACGCATATTAGATAAGGAAACAGATGTGATGTTAGAGCTAAAAAACTACCCACCCTCAGATTACACCTATGAGGGACAGATAATGAAGTGCATCTAGGCGTGGTCTAGACTAAAACCATATTGATGTATGAAGAGCAGCAGAGCAGAGAAGATTAGGAAAAAGCCCTGGTGGAATAGCAAGTTTGTAAATTTTTGTATAAATTAGATGGGAGAAAATGGGACTTAATAATAGTTGGTCAGGGCTATATCAGCTGGTAAAGAGATATTGAGGGAGAGGTACCAACACCGAGATCTGATAAAAAGATAAAAAATCTTCTAGTCCAGATTACGATGATCCAGAATATCTTCTGAATAAGCCTTATTGGCCATTTGGAAACTGGTAATCCCCATTATGTCTACGGGATTACGTATTTCCTGACTTGTTTGTCTCTTCATAACCATCCCACACAGTAGTGGGGTTGGTTATGGGGCGTCGTGGTAATTTACAATCCCTGGACAAAAAGCATGTAAATGAGTTGTAAAGTTAAAAAATACAGGTTATTTTGTATTTTATTATACAGTTGAATTATTGTCCTATTTTATCTTGATATTGTTTCTGTTCTCGCATTCAGACACTTCAGGTGGAAAATTGCGCTACTGTCAACGAGCTCTTATATTCAACAGATTGAATTCTGAAATGGGTCACAAAATTTTTTTATTGTTTTTCAAAATAAGCTGGGGAAAATTTATAAAATGTAGTGTTTTTTAATATACAGCTGAGGATTGTGAAAGACATGCAACTCTGGATACTGTAAAGTTAGAGCTTTTCCTACTCGTACATCTGATTATATGATAGCTCCAACCTTTTGATCTGATAGAGCACTGTTGCTGATGACATTTCATAGTCATTTGTTAATATAAAACGTAATTTATTTATGTATACACCTTTCTATAATATGGAGATTTAAAGGCTTCTCGAATCGTATGGTTAGCCGATTCACCTATTCTAAATCTGAAATTTTGAAAATCATTTTTTTGATCTGTTTTTCACTTTATGTAGGTCTCGCGTTGATAACAGTATTTCACAGAATGTTTTTAAAATTCATTTTGCTGAAACAGAAAAGTATAAATAATAATATTGGGAACAATGATAAGATTAAATTAATTCGCTTTAGAAATATATTTTGAATACAGTAAAATCCGAAGACAAAAAAACATTTGGAAAGTAGAAGTTGTACCGAGCTGGATTCAAAACAGTGACTTTGGTTTCCATCGCCATCTGCACTACCAACTGACCCATGGACATTACGTTACCACTTGAACCTTTTTTGCAGCTTAATCTTTCTTTTGATTGCCTCCCAGTCCACCCACCTCCCAGACCCCTGTCAACACCTTCACTGAATCTAAACGTACATTGCAAAGCCTCTCACAGAATAAGATATTTCGCCTGCAGTTTGAATTTAGCTGGAAAACGGGAGGATGATATGGGAGCAAAAACCTGTTGGCGTACCCTCCAAAAAAGCCACGAAGTGAAAATGGTAAGGGATCGCAAAAAGAAAAGTGAACTACACGCTTTTCTTTTTATAAGAATAGTAAAATTTCGTTGAGGGTGAAGTATTCTTATAATTTGACAAAATATAAGGGTGAAATATTCTTAATATATTCTTATATTTTAGTTTTTATTTTTTCCAAACAGCTTGAAAATTCATTGAATAATCACAAAGGTACAATTCGAACGTCAACATTCGAACGTGACATTCTACTCGATGACGTTGTTGAAAGTGTATGCTTTGTTATGAAAAAATTCTTTTTTCGTGGAGTTGTGTAAGAGAAGTGTTAAAGTATCAGTGTGATGGCTAACCCAGTGAAAAACCAAAAAACTCGGACATTTTGGCTTCACAAAGTCAATCAAACATAGAGGAATAAAATATTTTTTTTAAAATTCTTATTTTACTATATTTTAAAGTTTTTAAAAAATGTGTAGTTTTTTTGGACACCCGATATACCGTAATTTCTCTAATTTAGTACCGCCTAAAAAATAATTGTTTCGGGCATGCTGCACTAATAATTAGAAGAAATAAATTACTTTCGTTTGACCACTTCTAGCCCGCACTATTATTTAGAGGAAACTTTAATCCTTCCCGCACTAAGTTAGACGTAAAAAAGAAAAATGACAAATTTCTTTTTGGTATTCATTTTATTATTTCATTTTATTTATTTATTCTTTGTGTTTTCCGTTTTTGCACTCTTTTCTTTTCTTCTTCGATTTCTCTTCTCTGCTTTTCAAATGTTTCTATCTCAGGTAATACCTTTTCTTTCATTTGGCAAAACAATTTCTCATTCCAAGATTTGAAGTAAAACTGAGCTGGTATCTCCGACCCCCTTTTTGAGGTCAGCAGAATATCTTCTTGGCCCATTAACTTTTACCTGAAGTTTTCCGCCGTATTTCAAAAAGAAGAATGTTAATTTGGATAAAAATTCTGGTATGTTTCATTGATAGATATAATAGACCCCAATGCAGCATTACACCACAAATTCCCTTTCTATAATGATAGGAATTTCAACAATAACGACATTGATTGATGCATAATTAAACAACGAATCAACCATTTTTTGTCTAATATATAGATGTCTATCGCTGAAAAGTATTATTATTGTTTTCATATGTCCCATAGAATGTTTTGGTATTCGAAGCTAATTTGATCGAACGATTACACTCCAATCGAACTTCCCGCACTTAATAAGAGGAAAGTTGAAAATTCTATGGAATACACCCGCACTGTTAATAAGAGGAAAATCAATTGTCCAATTTTCCAATTTTTAATCACCGCCCTAAATAAGAGGCCGTACTAAATTAGAGAAAATACGGTATATGTCATGAAGTATGTTCAGAAAGATTTCAGACTTGTCTTATTTTAATTGCCATAGTATTTCTGTTTTACTAAAATTTTATTCTTATGAAACTCACCCTGGAAATATGCTTAAGATATTCTTATAAATTAGGCAATTTTCACCCTGATATTCTTGTAGAAGCTATTTTCATAAAAAGAAAAGCGTGTACAACGATCTGTTTTAAAAAGTATGTCGACTTTTAGTGGACACATCGTAGGCAGTATTGTAGCAGATATACCGTCAATAGTTAAGAAATATTCCAAGCCCTGGCTTGAGTAAATGTAATGTGTAATGTTAGGAAAATGATTAGCAGGGTATGGGCTCAAATTCTTTTCGACCGTACGCCGTTTTAATTAACTTTTTTTCAACAGATACCTGAAGAATTGTTGAGAGAATATAAAGCGTCACAGGGAGATATGGAGGTATGCTGCAAAAACATTTACATACATTTGTGTTGGTATAAAAGGTTAGCAATGTTACTGTTACAGGAGTTACAGTTGTTTTTCATTATTGGTTACTTTATTGGTTTCATTAATCTAATTTGATTTTTAAAAAACACCGTGCAAAATTAGTAACTGGAATGTGTGTGTGAAATAAATCTTTGCCTTATATAAGGTAACTTTCCATCTACGCTGTGTATAACAGTGATTTTTCTCTGAAGCATGGTTGTGTATGTAGTCTGTCTTCTTAATAACGTTGAAATTTTCAATTGTTTTGCCGACAGAATGTATGCCCAAATACCCACCCAAAATATTCAGTTGCAATTCCAAATCTTTCTGAATTTAAGCAGAGGAATTAATTGATTTTAAGTGGCTCTGTTTAGATCACTGCTAAATAAATAGTACCCTGATTGCCATAAGTTTTTGTCAACATCGTGAGACGAAAAAAGAATCATCGACGGTTCCGGTAAAAGTTAGAAGTGTATTATCACTGTGTCAGGCAGACGATTGACTCGTTAAACCTAGAGATTATTATTGCCTTCCATGGCACTTATTCTGCTAAATGGTTTTCCAAGTAACTCTCATGCCATACACACAATATTTTAAAAGGGATTTTGTTATCGCTTACGTAAATGAGGGGTTGGTTTTTTACGCGCAAACTTCTAGGTTTTGGTCAGATGTTTTTCAAATAGGTCCAACAAAATGGTAGCAGGCATATTTACCATGCTATTGGATTTCACAGGACGCATACTATCTTATACTTATGATATCTTAACTGGGTATGTTACAGCTGTTCTTTTATTTTTATTTTTCACTTTTTGTTGCCTCTGAAAGATTAATATTAGCCTATTAGCCACATAGAAAATAACATTAACAAAAGCCAGTCACCGTTCACCTTACAGCTCGCTCTCTCTCTCTCTCTCTCTCTCTCTCTCTCTCTCTCTCTCTCTCTCTCTCTCTCTCTCTCTCTCTCTCTCTCTCTCTCTCTATGTGCCCTTTTCTGTCCTTCACAGTAATTCACAGGGAACTTCAATGAAATCCCAGTGTAGTGATTGTGGTTTCAGAGAAACTCGACTCGTATTTCCAGGCAAATACCGACAACTCATTCAAAACCCTACAAATAATTGTGTTTAAGGTTCTGTTACTAGAGTAAACTTGTTCAAGCCTTGACAAACTGATGAGAAAACATATAAAAAGTAACATCTCTCTGTAAAATAGTGCATGTTCAACAGTGAGGACGTCGAGATGTTAATAGTGCAAAAAAGTCTGTGCAATAACCCGCAGTGGAACGAGGCAGAAATTTGAGCGAAATTCCATTTTTACATTTGGTGCAATAGCAGATAACTGCCGAGGATCAAGTAAACTATTTGTAAGCTACTTGTTGTTAGAAAGGAAGTTATCTTCAAGTTTTTTGAATGATAAAGATCATAGGATACATTTTTGTGAATTCGTTTGTAACATTTCAAGCACGTTAGACTTGTATTAGCTTTCCAATATGAAAATCAACCTCCTGTTTACAAGATATACGACAGTGGTTTGTTATTTCAAATCGTGCCTTATTAGGTGCATTCGTTGTTTGTCATATGTTTGTTTAGGTATCCAATGATGAGCTTTTGCCATTACTTTGGCTACTTTAACGCGGATTTGTAAATAAGTTAGCTGTCACTGGGCTGACCATGAAGACACACGCTCGTACAGCTTGATAGCTGCAACCATTGTAATATTCAAGGGATTAATAAAATAATACCGGCATTTCTTGGACCTACGTTTTTGGTTTATAAGAACAAATAGGAGTAAGTTGAGGGATAAACTCCACCTATTTCGTTGTTGAACTGACCAACGATTGATCGACAAATATCATGATTTTACTTTTCACTCGGAAAGCTCTACCAACGGGGAAAAGGTTACTGAAATTTGTACCAACTGTTACCACAAAATTGTCTTCCCACTTTTGAAAAATATTCTCCTGTCACTTATAAAAGTGACGATGCGCTGTCCTTTCATCTCATTACCTAACTTTCGACTGTACTTTCTCGGTTGGCCACATATCATTGTCAGCAGGATCTACAAATAGGGGGAAACAACTGGTGAGAAATATTATCAAAATTTAAAATATAGCTGGGAGCTATGTTGCAGTTGAATGTGCTCGTCCTTTTAATAGCGAGGTACCTCCTAATTAGATTCGATTATCTTTTTCCTCTGCATAAAGCTCAAAGCTTTATTGACATCCATCCTATTCCAAAAGCAACCAGAATTTATCCTGAAAGCGTATCGGATTAGTCCTCTTATGTCGTTTCATTGGAAAATGAGCAGGGTAAAGAGACATGATTTCATTTTACCGAAACCAATTTGCTAACACCCTCCTCCCTCTCAAACACACACACACACACACACACATACAATACCACCACCACCACTTTTTTCATAACTTTTTCATATAAGAGATCGATCTTGACAGTTTTGCTGGTTCCCAAATCATCGCTGTCAACAAGATGAGCACATTACTTTGTTTCTCTTTTACTAGGCAATGAGTGATATCCTTGAATCAGGTTCAGTTAAAAAAAGCGGCGAATATATCTAAAACTAAAACAAAAATGAGTCTCCAGCATACTTCCTGAAATTATAGTTGGTGAGAAAAAAATTATAATAGTTAAAATGGCACAAGATCAATAAGTGTGAATGAGTTTCTGTAATTGGTGCTATAGATGTTTCATCTGTTTCGCTCAGGACACTCATTATTTACTTCTGGTGCAAAATCCTTAGTTATCATTTAAATCTTGCTCATTATTTAATTCTGTTGCAATATCCTCAGTTATCATTTAAATCTTGCTCATTATTTAATTCTGCTGCAAAATCTTCAGTTATCATTTAAATCTTGCTCATTATTTAATTCTGTTGCAATATCCTCAGTTATCATTTAAATCTTGCTCATTATTTAATTCTGTTGCAATATCCTCAGTTATCATTTAAATCCTGCTCCTTATTTAATTCTGTTCCAATATCCTCGGTTATCATTTAAATCTAGATTTAAATTTTGATATATATTTATTGTCTTCTTCTTTCTATATATTTTGAAAATAGTATTCTTTGGTCTTGTGTTTAAAAGTGTTGACATTGTTAGTGGATTTTAATTCAGATGATACCTTATTCCATATTTTTGGCCCTAGGTAAGATAGGCATTTTTGACCTGTGCTGCTTTTATGAGATGGGATATGTAATTTAAACTTTGACCTTCGTGTAACACAACTCTGGTTGACTGCGTGGAGTATTTTATCTTAATAAACTGGAGCAGTTCCTTTAAAAAATTTCAATATCTTTACACTAATATTTTGATTTACTCTGGGCTTTGTGGGGAGCCAATTTATCTCTTTAAATTCAGTAGCACCAGCATGGGCTGTGTTTTTTAAATTCAGATAAAAGCGAATGCATTTGTTTTGTGCAGATTGCATTTTTTTTATCAGTCCACTGCAATATCCTCGGTTATCATTTAAATCTTGGTCATTATTTAATTCTGTTGCAAAATCTTCAGTTATCATTTAAATCTTGGTCATTATTTAATTCTGTTGCAAAATCTTCAGTTATCATTTAAATCTTGCTCATTACTTAATTTTACTGCAAAGTCTTCAGTTATCATTTAAATCTTGCTCATTATTTAATTCTGCTTCAAAATCTTCAGTTATGATTTAAATGTCAATAACTGCTAAATGCCATGCAGACAGATTACACAAAAATCAAACTTGTAGTTTGGAGTCATTACAAATGCATTAAGATTAACAGCTATTCATCACAAGCCTAGTTTAAGAATTGCAGGAGCCTCGTCTATATCATTATCAACTTCTGGCGTTTAAAGTGAACGTTGAAATGGGTATATTAGGTAGACGAGAAAGCTTATTTCTATTGGATATATAAGACAAAAAAGAGGGTGTTTCGAAGGAATGTACCTTTATGTTTTGTGTACCAGCACAGCGGATCAGTTTCACCCCCCCCCCCCCTTTTCGGCCATAAATGGAGTCGCTAAATCAATCATGAGAAAGGTATTTCAAAAATTGTACAACTCAAAAATGATCGAAAGGATTAAATACCATAATAGTTTGTATACGATTGATGTCAGTGCGTTTCTCAGTAAAATAAAGCCTCTTCCCGTGCTGTATGGGTTGTCTGTTTGTAAGATTGAATCAATCAGATATCATAAAAGGATTTTACAAGAAGAAACATGTGAAGCCCCCTCTCGATCAGGAGTATAACGAATTCCGGATATAACAAACATCTCCATTTTACGAACCAAAATCTTTTCCCCTTAATTTTCTTAAGAAACGCTTTGAAAAAACCTCTATATTACGAATCCCCCGATATAACGAACCAATTTTTTTCTCTCATTGGGAAAAAAGTCACGATATAGCGAACTCTTGATACTGAAGGTACTAATTTTTTAATTTTCGGCATTTTACTTAAAAATGCAGCAATGAAATATAGTAATCCAACCTTGATTGATTATTTTTTGTGCATCCACTTATTTTGTCTGGCCAATGATGTGCAATTCACATGGAACTTGCAAACCCTCTCCGACCCCAAGATTGCAGTCTTTAACAACAACTTTCGCTGTGTTTTTAGAAAATGGATTCCCTCTGAGGAAGTAAAATATCGTCTTTACGACTCATTGATCCTTTCTTTAAATTGCCAGCAACAATACCATCTTTTCGTGCAGAAATGGTGTACTTGTCAACTAGGTTATCAGGCTTCATTTCTACCTTTTTCAAATGACCGGACTTGACATATTTCGAAACATGATGACCTTTGATTTAAGTTTTCAGCTCCAGCTGTGTTACAACAAGTTCCGTTTCATTCTAACAGCAAATTAGATTTGTTAGGTTTGTGATTATCTTATACTCTCTGGGAAGTTAAGAAATCGAATGTTGCAGATCGAATGTGACGAATATGGTGTAGCAAAAAATGTCTTATCAACCCATGAATCAAGGGATGATAAAGAGCTTAAAAGCAATCTACCGTACTTCTGTCGTCAGAAGGTATATTGCTGACATTGACCTAGGCTACAAACCAAGACTCTCTAACATCCTAGAAGCAATGATTCTTCTTGATGCTGCATGGGATTGTATACCAAGCGACTTCACTTAAGTGCTTTCGAAAAGCTGGAATCAGGAACAATGAGCAAATGCAAAATCTTGTCTACCATGACAATCCTTTCAAGTTTTTGGTGGAGCAAGTGGATGAGCTAAAAAATACTGAAAAGAGTTGTTGACTTCACTGTGGAAAAATTCTTTGTTGCAACCAAAATGCTCTAACTTGTGATACAAAGTTTCGGCGACCAAGAAATGCTTAAGCTTGCCACTTAACCACAAGACAACATTGACAACGGAGAAAATGATGACGAGGCAGATGATGATGTGATGACAACACCTTTGTATTCAGACGTTGTTAACGCACTAAAGGTGTCGCAGACATCACGCCTCTACTATGATATGGGCGAAGAAATGCGCAAAAACTTTAACGGTTGTGAATAACTGTTTGAAGTATCTAGCATAAAAAACAAATATGTATTACGTAGAAATGATGAAATTTTGTATGATGTCCTTCTTCTCTCTCCTGAAAAAGTAAAGTTTTCCCATTGAAAAATAAAAAAATTACATAATTTTCGATATAACGAGCTCTCGTTATAACAAACGTCTTTTCTTTTTTTTTGATCCCTTAAGCCTTTCTTATATCGAGAGTTCGCTGTATGTTTATTAGCAGCATGAAATATTATAGGATTAAAAGGAATCAACACATGAAATGAAGACGAATTGTGACCATTTTTAATATAATTGAATCAAATGAATTTTTTACCACTTTTCCTTTGATTTACCGTTAATTCCTGCTTTGATATCAGACCTTCATCGTGATTGTTAAGTGCAGATTCTCTGCCTTTGTTTAAAGCAGTGCCCTGGATTAAAGTCGTCTTAAATATATTTTTGCGCCTGGTGATTGTTCTATTTGGCATTTTATTAATTTGTAGCAAATTGATATTGGAGAAGTGCCAGTTATTAGAACATACTGCAAACAAATAGATGCAAAGCACTTACGCGTTCAAACCCAGAAAACTACTAATAATGCTTTGGCTGAACTCTACGCAGGTGTTCTTGAAATGCCCGATGGACCATTAAAAAGCGAGTTTCTTTTAAAGGTAGGTGTGCATTCGAAATGTATCATATGTCAGGATTTTAAGTGTAACCTTGAAAAGGATCCATTATTGATACCTTGATGTAGGGTCTCCACCACTCGGACACGTTTGTTTGTATATCGTATTTTTTCAGGCGCTTATGGACCCAACTGCAGGTATTTCCATCCTTGTCTGACATCTTTACATATCCACATGTATGATGACAAAAGATGGTTTTTTGAGGTTTTCAGAAATTTATGCAAGTTATCAATATTCATTAATTCGGGATTAATTTTCCTGTTCCAAAGATCAACACCTGTTACAGCGGTAAATCGTTTTTATATAATCTACCCGTATTGTTGGGATGGCATAGCTGTCAGCTATAGCCAGTTTTGTGTTAATGTTTTGCATTTGTTTGCCTTATGGCAACTACGTTTTAACCGTGGAGGCAATGCTAGACTATTGCAAAGAAAATAGCAAGAATATATATATTTTTTCTTATTCAGAAATCTGATATGGGGGAAATGCGAAGTTGAAGTCGCCTTGAGCCATCTTCCTTTTTCACGCTTGCCGGTTTAACGTAGTATCTTACGCGAAACATTGTTGCAAAATTTAATTATATTTTTTACTCTTTAGTTTAAAAAAAGCTATCCAGGAACACCTCCGTTCATACCCCAGAAAACAAAGGTAAGCATTTACTTCATTTTGTTACTCTGTCATAACTGGTTAGTACTGTATGCTGCACTAAATAGACAAGGTACCTTTCGTTTCACTCTTACATTGATTGACTTCTGATTTAGTTGGTCTGTGAGCAAACGTGGGCACATTATGAGTAACTTAAGTGTAGTGTTTGCGTTCAAATGCATGATGAATATAGTGGGTATTTTGAAGGTGAACAATTGGCTACCATATATAGAGCAGTACAATTCAACTTATGTTGTCCCAGGTTTAGACTTGTAAACACTGGTTCGAAACACAGGTCGTAAAGGAAGTGTGGATTTCTTTATTGACCCTCTCTTTGACTTTCAGTATTGATAAAAATTAACCTGACTTAAGTCTTCATATTCTGGCGTCTTGGTCCTGTCGACTGCCACCGAAATAGCTATCGTCCGAAATGAACCTGATTTTAATTGGGAAATTTAAGTTTTGTACCACTAATCGTTAATAATAGCTATGCCACAATGAGCGAAATGTGGAATCCTTTTAACAGCGTCTTTAATGGCTATCTTCAGGTAGTGATGATTTACCCAGTTCTGATTATTAATCTTCTGCATTTATGATTGTCAAGGCAGCCCCATATATACCCGTATTGTTATTTGAGCATTTATCAGTATCAGAGATGAGCTTCGAATCGTAATCTGTGAACCGGACATTACTCTGCTCTTTTGAAAACGCTGTCTGGTGCTAGTTTTAAACTTTCAGTATCGGTCTCTCTACCATCTCTGGTAAGGAAACAACATAGTAAACAGGAGCCTCATCCTTTTCTGTGTGCAGTAAAACTAATACAATTTTCCGGTTTTACGGGCTCATGTTCCAGTAGAGACCAGTAAAAAAATTGTTTACCGACTACAACTGCAGCAACGTTTTGATGAATAACATCGACGATAGTATGAATAAACTCGTGACACAATTACTTGTTTGATTTTGTAAATTCTCCTCCATTCAACGTTTACGATGTATCAAGCTTTACGTATTGACCGGAATGAAAGTCATGCTCGTCTGAAAGCCAAGTTTTTATATAGCTACCTCACATTTAAGTTTAGGCACTCTAAATATTAAGAATGGCACCCTTAGGACTACTCCCCACTGTGCTCCATAACAGCGTCGAAGGCACTAAGAACATTGGCACTGTCACTTCATTCTCAATTGAAGCGGTCCTCTAGAGAGTTAAACTGCCTTTTCGTACCATTCTATCTTTCTTACAAACAGGTCGGACCAACGTCATCATAGTTTCGACTGGAAAGAATAGCACATTAAGAACTGCCCTAGAGAATTGTTAAATATTGTTGTTTACGGACGAGGATGAAATTCAGAATTTACTAACTTAACATTCGTGCTTTCTTTGATATACACACATCGTACGAATATATTCCGAATTTTTTATCCCACAAACACTTAATTTTTTTCGTCCTGGCTGGTTAACAGATATATACTTTTCCTTTTCTCTGATCAATTTTTATTAAGTAAAGAATATTATTTTCGGATATAGGTATACAGAGCGACACGTTAATTTTCATTTATTACGGACTGTTTTGTTTCATTAGAAGTATATTGAATTAATTTTTTACATGAAAACAAAGAGCAGAAATTACAGACTCGTTTTTTGTTTATCTTTTCCTTAAAAAAATTGAACACCGTTTGCATGTTTACACTTGAGCAAAAGGAAGAGTTGAAAACAACGCGCTAGTGTACATTCAAGATTCCATAATTTCGTAAGGAGTTTCTTGTAACCTTTAGCAGAAACTTTTAAAAACCTTTTTAAAATGTGGGTGATGATCGCTTTCCTGTTTGTGCGTCTCCTCATTTTTCAAACAGTGGGCTGCTTTTTAAGTTTCACCGTTTAACTGGCGGTCAACCAGAGGTTTAATTTTTAAGAATGAATTTAAATATGTCATTTTTTGAGTGCTTCTACAATATATTGCGGAGATCAAGCTACATGTAGTAAAAATAAAAAGTTTTGTAAGGGTTTTTTTCCGTGTACGTGATGCACAGTTTACACGAAACGAACGAAACAAAAGTCTTATTTGAAATATCGGTTGTTTTCAAACGTTTAACATTTTTATGACCGCTACTGACAAAAATCGAAACATTCTTCGTAACACCTTTATTGTCTTGCAATTTTTACGAGCGTGTGAAAAAATAAACTTTTTTCTTCGTTTAGGAACGTTCTTATAGCTATGGACATATTCATCCTGTCAAGAATTGCTAGATTCCTTGGATGAAGTTCTAAATATGTTTTGCAGAATTTCTTTCGTCATTGAAATGACATAGGTGGTCTCAATAAAGGCGTAAAATATTAAAACAATTAGTATTAAGTCGTAAGCAATTATTTATTTTTATGTCACTCACATTCACCCTTTTATGTTAATATATTTAATTTTCAAAACATATAAAACACTACTGGCCAAATTGAATGGTTTCTTAATTTAATGAAAATTCAAATTTCTATTTCAATACATGAGGGGTTTTTTCACAACAAGGATTGGCTAAATGAAAATACAAATTTTTTAAGGCATCGGACATATCGCACACCAATCCTGTCGACACCTGTTGTTCGGAGCTAGTTGGAAAGAAATAGTGAGAAGTGAATCCACTGCGTTTTTCAGAGTTTTCGTATGAGAAGCAATACCCTTGACCACACCATCTGGGACTCAAAGTACCAACTGGTACTAAGTGACAACTGACGTTAACTGACAACATGAAATTTGTTAAGACCCCCAGGACCCACCTTTGATTGTGATGCCTTCCATAGACATTTTTGAGCCAACAGAGTTCATGACAAAGATAGGCCTGGCTGAGGCCTCTGATATTTGTCAGGCTAGATCGTATGGTGCAGCAGAAGCTATTTCTGATGCCACATGGAGGTACTTTAAATACTATGACAACAAATCTCAACTGGACAAGCAAAATGCCTCAAAGCACGAAGGAAAACGTACCACTGGTGAAAACTTGCATTTAATTTTTGTAAGCGTGAAAGTGAGTAATCATACGGTATACACACATCAAAATCTTTCTGTGTACGACCCTAATAGTATTGGTCACAATTGTAAGTTGCTGTCATTGTTATATTTTATTTGAGGCATGTAATCTCCAAAATTTTCATCATAGCAAGGCAGTTTTTTATTTTGGCGGTCATCTTGAATAGTGGTAAAAATCGTTACAGCTGTGACACAACAAGAAATGAGTTTTATACTAGTGCACATTAAATTCTTAGTTTCCTGTTTTATTTTTTATTGTGAAAAGTAGTGAATACTTTAAAAATATACTTCAGTTTGGTCAAGTGTATGTATAATATGTGTATTTATTATTCTATTGTATAATTTAGGCGAACTATAATTTATACCAAAAATATCAAGCTTAACAACCTTATTCTCTAGATATATTTGATTCACTTTTAATGGCCTTCGCCAGTGTATTTTTGCGGGGGTTGGGGATCACTACTCTGAATTCTCGTTCTTATAATTATTAGACCCAAGAAGTGTTGAGTTTATGGACTTAAAAGGAACCATAGCCATGTATTGAGCCCCAAGTTTTTTCAGAAATACGTTTCAAAAGATGCTTCTCTCATCCAAATCCTGCAATGGGAGACGTAACTATTCAAACGTAGCAAAAATTAGCCCACGACTCTTGACGTGACAAAGCTGTTGTATCTATCCGAACACATTTATTTTGAAAGAATTGTCAAATTACATACTGAAATGCCATTTATTATTGACTATTGGTGTTTCCAAGTCGACTTACCCATATAATTTTTATTATTCTTGTAGTTAACGACGACCTTTTCCCACTCATAAGGGCTTTTATGTGATCCGTTGGATGGAATCTAGGAAAATGGCACTTTACGTTCAGAAATCTTAACCTAGTCATTGTTCTTTTTAGGTCTTAGTCGTGGTGTTTTATCGATTTCGTGTTTTAGAGTGATTGTTTTATATTTTTACTTACATGTTTCTGTTTAACAGCTCAAAAGCAAACTGTCAAATCTTGCCACGCAGTCAGAAGCCCGTCCAACTGTCTACGATAAGGTACTTTTCTCTCCTGTTCAAAGCGGAGAAAATCATGAAGAGGTGTTTTTAAGTACGCCCGAAAAACGAAAACTTTTTCAAGATGACCCTTCAAGTAATTCTTCAACACCAATATCCCATAGATTATCAGAGATACGTATGTCTCCCAAAACCCCAGGCTCACGACTTAAATCGAAACTTGGGAAACTCAGGCGGTCAAGTATCGGTATACGAGCTTTTTCTACGTTAAAAAAATTACAGACACCTGAACTTAAAGTTAAACTTAACCGAAAAATGTCGAGCAAGAGCTGCAAGAACAATAGTGTTCTGACATCTTTTATAACCGACTTGGATGCGTCACCAAGGAAACGACGCAGAAAGTCTCTCTTTACGCCGTCAGTATCAGATGAGAAACAGAAATCTTCGATTGTAGGTAATACAAATACAGACACCAAGGATAATTTTTTTACTTGTAATGTTGACCTTGGAGTGGTACCAATACAAACAGATGCCTCTCCTGTTTTAGACAAAAACTCAACTGATAGTTTAAATAGAAATGTGGACAAAACGAAGCTCGCTGAGGATACACTTGCAACAACATCGATAAAGGCCGGGTTACCATGTATTCGTGCGCCGTTACTTGATATGAATATAATTAATAAAAAAAAGGCAGAAGTGCGGTCTTCATCAATGAGCTGTAAGCGTCTCAGAGGTTCGGAGTTAATAAGTACTGACAAGAAGATTTGGTCCACAAGTAATGATTGTCAAGGAAGCACCCCTGTCAAGGTAACGAGTAATGATCGACCAGAAAGTACCCCTATCAAGCTAATGAATTATGATCAACCAGGCAGAACCCCTATCAGAGTACAAAAGCAACCAGTGTTACACGTAAGGCAGAAAGTTCTTAAAGCAGTCAACACGGGTATGCCATTAAAACGTTCGCCTGGATGGTCCAGCAAGAGGTTACATTCTGATCGCCGCACTACCGTGGGAGGTTCTGATACATCATTTTCCGTATCGGTTGGGATGAATGAGCTGTCCGACGAAGCCGAATGGGAACAAATTTTGAAGAAGAGAAAAATGACTGAACACGAAGAAAAAAAAGAAACTGCGTTTGAACCGTCAGAGCCACCAGGAAGCAGTACCGTGCAGAAAAATGTTCCTTTACGACGTAAGACTCTGAATGTTCCGCAGACACGGAGATCAGATTCTGAAGTAGTGTCATCAAGAAAAAGTGTAGATATATTTAATGTATATACCAGGAGACTGTCAGGTTCAACTATGGAGTGGTTACACAGTAAACATCCATTCTTGGTAAGTAAAACTATCATTTTTTTTATCTGCTCTTTATTGAATGCTATATATTGAGGCTTTCCATTGTTTATATTTAGTTTCCGTTTCTTTGTTATTGAACGTATAATTATTGCCACTTGCTAACCTACGTGTTTTTCATCAGCCATTGTATCCAATTCGGTCAGAATAAGACAGCTCGCAGTTTACAATATCTTGTAGTTAATTACCAAGTATACAAAAACAAAAAGTACAGTTTTTCCTCTCAGCATAGGTTATAAAACATGCCTGAAATGGCCAGGATATCAAAAATAAGAAAAATGTCCTGATCTTAGAGAGCAGTGCTCGGTTTTGTGACACATGTTATATTCAAAGACCGGTAATACCAGATACCACCAAAATCAAAATATTCCATAATTGAATATCAAGCCCCTTAAGACACGGGTAAAATAGCTAGCAAAGTTACCTTTTAGTTTTGTCAGGTGGATGGTATAGTAATTGTAAATCATCATCTGACGTCGCAAAAAATTAGCAATTAGAAGCTTTTTCAATATCATCGAGGTACTTCACCCAGTTTTTTTCTCTGCAAAAAGTGCCAGTTTATTTGCTTACCTTTTCCACAATGGAGTTGGTAAAGAGATAAAAACAGCAGCCACTAGATATAAATATATTAAAAGCATTTTTGAAAACCCATATAATGTAACCCGGGTTCATAAAAGGCTTCTGGTGTTGTAATGGGTAAATCGTAAATTATATATGTATATAATACAATGGGGAGTGGGCATTAGGCATGGTCTGGCCTTGGTCCCTATGCAATGGAGAAGTAGTCTGAAGTAGCACCTTGAGCAAGTGTTAGGAACCCCTAAGCTTCCCTTAGTAGGGATATTGTAGCCCTCTTAGCCACTAAGAATTTCAAAGTCAGCAATGTTCCAGAGCCTGACCTTGAACCTGGAGGAAAGAGAAGAGGTAAGTTGCGACAGCCAGGGCAGGCGGCGTAAAACCTCTAGCCAAATCAACTGTGGCAAAGCAAAAGGATAAAGCGAGCAAAGATATGCAACATGTGAGGATGGTAAGAGGGGAGGACGGTAAAACTTTGCCTTGTGGAGATGACATTTTGACGAGGTGGAAGAAATATTTTGAAGGCTTGATGAAGGTGAAGGATCCCAGGGAAAGAAGATAAGAAGGACAGACTGTGAACGGAAGTGAGCAAATCCATGAAGAGGATCAATTAAACGAAGGGAGCTGGCCCGGATAACATATCGATTGAGAGATGCTCGCCACGGGGGACATTCGATTAGAGTTTCTGACAGACTTGTTCAACAAGATCCTCGGATTAGAACCGATGCCAGCTGTCTGGAGAAAAAGCACGCTGATCCCGATTTACAAGGAAAAGGATGACACTCAATGCCGCAGAAACTACCGCGGAATCAAACTCATGAGCCATGCCATGAAGCTGTCGGAGAGAGTGGTTGAGGCGAGACTTCAGCAGATTGTAACCAGTAGTGAGGAGCAGATTGGCTTCGTACCAGAGAAAAGCACAACGGATGCAATTTTCGCCCGTAGGCCTCTTAGAAAATTATCAGAAAGGACAGCAGCAGCTGGTCTGTGTGTTCATAGACCTGGAAAAGGCCTACGATCGTGCCCCTAGAGAGCAGGTGTGGTGCTGGATGAGAGCCGCTGGAGTGCCAGAGAACTACATCAACGCAAAACGGGACATGCATATTTTTTATTGCGAAAATGTGGTTAGGTGTCCAATGGGGACGACAGTCGCTTTCAGGATGGGAGTTGGATTACATCAAGGTTCCACCCTAAACCCCTCCCTCTTCGCCATGAATGTGTATGGCATGAGGCAGCTCCTCTCACGAAGAAGCAGGTAAAACTGGAAGCCATTGAGATGAAGATGCTTAGATTCTCCATTGGATAGACCAGAAAGGGTAGGGTGAAAAATGAAATTGTGCGAGGCACGCTAGGAATGGCAAATGTTGGTGATAAGATCATGGAGTCGAAGTTAAGGTGGTTAGGCCATGTAATGAGAAGAGATGAGGAATGTGTGGGTAGGCGAGTGATGAAAATGATACCACCAGGGAAGAGGGAACGGGGGACACCTAAAAGGAGATTCCTAAAAGAAGAAGAAGGAGAACACAGTAAGGAGAAAAGAGTCAAAAGATCACACTTTTTGTCTCGGCAGGCCTGTTTCCTGGCTTTAATAACTCTTCAGAAGATGTACAAGTAAAAATATTTCAAGTTACGTTATATATGTTCTATCTACAATTTAAGACGATGCGCTTAAATGTGCATTAACAAAAGCACTTTTCGGTGGCGGCAAGAAGGGACAAGTTCGTAGTTTTTGTTTAGGGCTGCTAACTTCTTGTTGTCTTGGGTGTCCTTTGCGACTAGGGCACCTTTCCATCATACCAACTTTGATGTTATCCATCCATCTTTGGTGTGACCTTCCCCATCTTCCCGACGTAGTCCTCTTCTCTTGTCTCCACGTGACCGAGCCACCTCAACCTGGACTGTCTTTTCTTCTGATAGAGGACCCCAATGCCAAGCCTGATTCTCACTACCTCATTCCGCAACATTTCTCTTCGGGTAACACCCATAGACCATCGAAACAGCTTCATTTCGGCTACGTTCCATCGGTCTCTGGAGTCCTGCTGTCAAAGGAACTGTTTCAATGCCGTACATCATTGCTTGTCTGACCATTGTCCTGTATAGTTTGCCCTTACTCTCACTGGCACTCTGTTGTTACACATCATCGCTGGGGTTTTTTTGCCAACTGCCTCAACCAGCCTTACTCCATTTCTTTACCATTTTGTCTCTGCCTCCGTCATCTTGTATAGTTGACCCCAGGTACTTGAACTGTCACTTCCAGGACGTCCTCACCAATGATCTTGATCAGTGGTACACTATCCGCTTTGTTGATACACATGTACATGTATTTGACCGGATGACCTTCATCCCTCTTTTCTCCAAGACTTCTCTCCAACTCCCCAGCTTTGCCGACGCGTTTTCCTTTTTTCCATTGATAAGTCCAACATCATCTGCGAACATCATGTTGCCAGGGCTTGACCTCCTGATGAGATCGGTTAGCAGGTCCATGACCACTGCGAACAGAAAAGGGCTCAAAGCTAACCTTGATTTAATATAACTTCAACTTTGAATGCCTCAATCTTTCCAATTGCGCACTTCTCATAGTTTTCGGTGATACCTCTTTTTCTCGTGTCGAACCATACTTTCTCTCGCGGTACCCGATTATAGATCAATGAATGCGCAACGAAGCCCCTTCTGCTCTTCCCGATGTCTTTCTGCTGCCATGCGCAAAGCGAAGATGGTATCTGTCGTACTCCTCGTCGGCATGAAGTTGAGGTGCTCCTCACTGATCTCTTCCTGCCTCCTAATCCTGCTATCGATCACTCTCTCCCATAGCTTCATTAAGTGACTCGTGAGTTTGATACCCCTATAATTGGAGCAGTTCTGCACATCTTCCTTTTTCTTGAAAATGTTTAAAAGGGTGCTCTTCCGCCAGTCTTACAGCTGGTAACCGTCACCAATTTCTCTGGGTTTTGCACCTTTCCATTTAGTTTCCTGGACACACAAAACGTTGATGCTTCTTCTTTGCATGAGATCCACGACTTCTCTTGGTCTCCTGGTCATACTACCGACGTTAAGGGTGGGTCTCTCCTGTTCACTTCCTTAAATTGTTTCCTCGTCCTAGCTTGCTTCTTCCTTACTCTAGCTCCTCCCCTTCTACATCCCGTACGTCTATTTCCACCAGTATTACAATAACCAGTGTCAGGTTGGTGTCAGGTTGGCGGCCCACAGTAGTGGCGGTTGTTGTTGATCCGATTTTCACTCATTCGCGTTTGGTTTCGCCACATGTTTTCCTTACGCCAACCACCAGTTGCAAGCGGTGGCCCTAGCCTTTGATATAATGGCTCACTCACAAGACAGTGTGGTAGCAGCTGGTAAGTAGTGGGACGTATCTACTTGCCCGTGGGCCCTATATACTGCACCCTACGGGCAGCTGCTCCTCCTGTGGCGGGTTTCGGGCTGTCACACCCTAGCAATTGCCTCGTTATCTGGGAACCGTGAGGAAACCATTTCCAGGGCACATTACGACAAGGTGAGGTTGACTTGGTCGTGGGATGGGTCAGAGACAGGCTACTTAATTTCGTTTTGGGTTTTTTTTTGTCTTTGCGCCTTCAGCTTTTGTTAATGAACACTTAAGCGTATTGCCTTAAATTGTGGATAAAATATATAACACGTAACGTGGAATATTTTTACTTTTTTATCTCCTGAGGTGTGATTAAAACCACGAAACAGACGTGATTGAAAGCGTAGTCTTGCGACTCTTCTCCCTATTGTATTACTATTTATCATGCTCTGCATTTTTGTATTGAGCATGATAAGTACTGTACTGTACAACGGATAACCGAATATCTAAGACCATGTATATATACAACCCGTACACCATTTTCAGAAATGCTTNGGCTACTTAATTTCGTTTTGGGGTGTTTTTTTTTGCTTTTGTTAATGAACACTTAAGCGTATTGCCTTAAATTGTGGATAAAATATATAACACGTAACGTGGAATATTTTTACTTTTTTATCTCCTGAGGAGTGATTAAAACCACGAAACAGACGTGATTGAAAGCGTAGTCTTGCGACTCTTCTCCCTATTGTATTACTATTTATCATGCTCTGCATTTTTGTATTGAGCATGATAAGTACTGTACTGTACAACGGATAACCGAATATCTAAGACCATGTATATATACAACCCGTACACCATTTTCAGAAATGCTTGGTACGGGTATTGAAAATAAACACTAGGAGAGAAACACCGCAAGACAACTTGAATAAAAACGACACGACACTTATAAATAATGCTAATATTTCTCCCTTGTATTTAGAGCTTTTTCGAAAAAAAATTCTTTAATAAAACCTGTGTGCTGGATTGAAACAGTGGTGGATCGGCCGCCATTGCACAACTGGCGGTGAAATGTATCAGCAATTGAGTTGTTTCCACTGCACCCATCCTCCCATCGTTGCATTCGCATTTCAAAAATACAAATAAAAGTAAAATAGTAAAATAATAAAATAATTATTCGAATCAATGCCAAATATCAGCATTATTTGTGTCGCTTTCGTATATGATAATAATCTTGTCGTTTTTGTTCACGCCATCATGCGGTATTACTCTCGTATTGAATTGACTTTATGCCGTACAAAAAAGAAACTATTCTAAAGAACAACAAGTAGTAATTAACTGGGTACTTAAGTAGTGGTAATTAATTGCGGTGAAAATTAAAGAAAGTTTTAGTTGTTTACCCCAAGAAAACGTTATTTGTGTAGCGTTCGCGTGATGAATTTTAGGAAAATTCAAAATAAATTTTTTTTGATAAAACTTATTTTGAAAGTTACAGCAACTTTCCACTTGGGTATGTGTGGTACAATTAACAGGGTTAAGTTGTGTGAGGCTAACTATCCAAATCTGTAGTAGAAAATGTGTGGCATAAGCGAGCCTGCAATATTTGTTTTGATAACCAAAATTTCATATTTATAACGCTGGCGTTCAATTTGTTTCAATTTTGAAACACGTAAGCAGTGAATTTACATGTTGCATTATTAAAGTTTCTGTTTGAAAAGGTCAACCGAAAAGGAGAAGGTAATCATAAGGACTTACAGGGAAAGCAGTAATTGCAAAATTGTTCTCGTTTGGAAGGACAAAATCTAGCTATTTAATCAATTTCAATATAGCCCCCCATTCGGAGGAGCTACTGCTTCATAAACTTACGCCTTCTGATTTCTTGTGCCTTGTTATAACGAGTCACTCATCTGTCTGTTCCAAGAACAGCAAGTGAATGTGGCCTTCAGATATTTTAACAACAATGGTTGCTTAGTTGGGACAATTTTTTTATTCTGCATTTATTAAATACCAAATAGCAAAAATCTTTATAAAAAGCTTTTGCAATCCTTACCAGAATGATTTAGGAAAGTCGTTACAGGTATCGATTAATGGTCCCAATGTTAATGGGATGAACTCGAATTTCATTCCAGTTACAGAGAAATTAATTATTTTTTAAGCTGGTCATTATTGCTAAGTTATGATGAGTTATGATGTGTTCCACAGTGTCCTTCGAACAAGAATGATAGAAAGAGATTGATAAATTAACAAAGTCTTGCATGTAATGTGAAAGATATTTGAGGGATCTTTCGTAGTGAGAGATGTCTTTATAAGAGAAACCGGCATTGATATCTTTCCATGCGTTTTAGCAAAACCTTTTGGGCTGGGTGAGGATGAGGCTGTTACTGCACGAGGAATTCAAAAATGGGAAATTTTTACGCAGGTTAATTACTGCTTTTTGTTATCGAAAAACAAACGCTCTAACAATGACAACTCATTTGATACCTTGGCCACGCATCACACAGATCAATTGATGATTTCCAAATTTCATTTTTTCAAGTATATCACACCGATCTTGTGGCTACTTTCCCAACGAGTTCAAGGGATAAATGCAATGATTCCCTTTCTTGTCACTGAGCTGGATGTGTCACTTGGGCAATTGATATGTTTAGCTATGAAAAGTCAAATTATTTCAGATGCTAACACCCAACTTGCTTTTACAACTGAATTTAAGGAAGGAAGAAAATCTTGTCTGTGTAAATAATGTATAACTGGGCTTTGCTGTAACATATGCTTTAGCAAATTCGAAACTGAAAGATGATCTCAAAATGAAATTCCAAAAAGATTGTGTTGTCCTTTTCAAATTGATAGGAAAAAATCAAGGAGAAAAGGCCATTGAAATTTCCCATCGTACCAAATACTCTTTGGCCATCACTCACAAATATGATTCACAATGCTGATATTGTTGTGAGAGCAAAGAGAATGATCCAGAGACTATATGATTTAAACATTCTCTCTGCTGCAGAAACTGATAGGGGAAAATAAGAGTATCAGACTCATAAATTCAGTAGTGGTTAGTAGTAAAGAAAAACTCCTTTCATTCAATAAAGATGATGACGGTCTTGTTAGTTTTCTGTGTAGTTACGTGAAAGGCGATACCAATTACGTCATTCTGTTGAAAGTCTTTAAAATCGTCTTTGTTTTATCTCGTGGCCAAGCCGGCGTTGAGAGAGGCCTTAATGTCAGTAGCGATTTACTGATGGAAAATATGAAGAAGCCTTCCTTAATCACCCTGTTGATCGTAGGTGATCGTATGTCTGCAAACAAAACTGATATTCACAATGTCCAGATTGACAACAAAAATTGTTGCTAAGGTGCAAAGGGACTCGCATGAAGTTTAATAGCTATTTAGGAAATGAAAGGAAAGTTCGAGTCTTGTCAGAGAAATCTAAGGTAAGGATGATGTTGTACTTGTCAAAAAGGAAAAGAGGGATTTGGGTGATTGTATTGCTTCTCCTGACACTGATATAATTAGATATTGTTTTGAAGCAGAGAATAAAAAAGATTTTGAATCACTCAGGCTTTTCAGAAAACCGGAGTGAAAAAAGGAAAAATCAGTTGAGCCTCTCGCTGCACCATTGGTTAGAGTTTGAGACTCTGGAACAGTAATTTTAAGTGTTAAGATGAGTGAGACCTTGTGTTCATTTAGATCTTGATATTTTTGTTAAGTTAGACACTCCATACTAAGTTCATTTGCATCATGTTATGCTGTAAAAGAATGAAGGAAGAAATGGTCTTAGAAATCGTTTGAAAAACGTCTCCGATGAAGCGTATTTTATGAGTGTGGTTCAAGCTTAGCTCAAAGATTGTGTTTAAGAACTGGGTGCTGCTAAGGATTTGCAAGAGCACTCAGTAGCTAAGATAACAGAACTTGTATGATAATCTAAGAGGAGATTTTAATGAGGGAAAGAAAAATAAGGAATTGGTAGATGCGTTTGCTTGACATGAAGGATTTTTATACTCCTGACACTCTTTTGAAAAAAAACCTGGAAAAAGGACATTGATAAAACTCTTTCTTTTGTTTTGAAACTCTAGAGCAGCAGATGAATTTGTATTTCATCTTAATTTTTTGCCTAGTTTACATGTATTCCATTTGATTGATGCAAGTACTTTTCTAATCACATTCCAGTGTGCAGGGACTTGTAGCTATTAGATTTCAAGTAAAATTGTACGGAATATGAATACTTAAATACGAGTCAATGCAAGTGTGAAGAGGACACAATTTGTTGCTCGTGATAGAACTAAATGTAGGTTTGAGAGTTTTCCATTAGCATAAAGCCAATGCTTTCACAAATGGAAAGGACAAAGTGAACTGTGTTCGATGCTGTAATCGGTGAAAAGAATTGTTCCCCTGAGAAGCTTTAAGTGCAACTTGTTGTTTGACCTGACCTTTTTACCTTTTTGTTGTTGTACTGTGTGGCTCCTGTTACTCAGAACAAGTAGGTGATGATGATGGCTATCCATTCCATTTAGCTAGAGTTTACGTTAACGTATTTTTTATTTTGTTAGCACATGCCATCTTATTAGATGTGTTTTTGGTGTGGAAAAAATTGTAGTTACTTTGACCACAACAATAGCACGTTTTGACTTTATACTTTCTGTTTGCCCTTGCTTTGATAGTGTTTTTGCATTTTGTTAATATATTCAGAAAATTAAGTAGATAAAGTAGTTATTTTTATTAAGTAATTAGAATTTATTAGTATTGATAGGTCATAAGCTGCTCATGCATTGCGGCTTGAAGAATTGTTGAAAGCCTTAGTGTACGGGTGATTGTACACATGAAAGAGACAATCTGTAGCCACTGGTGTTTCACTTCATTTTTACCACGCGATGTAGTGTCTCCTTGGCCACTTTGTTGTGTGGTGCAATAGCCTTGAATAAGAATGGGTATTTGTGTGGAGTGGTATGCAATATACTGTTTGTGATAGTATGCCTTTTTATGCTAAATAATCGGGTAGAACAATTGAATTTTTTTGGTTGAAACTTACAGTAGACACCACCAAACTTAAATTTCTCTGTCACTATTTGTTCCTTAGTTAATTACGGAATGCTCTTAATAAAAAATCCATTCATATAAACAGTAACAGATATCTTAAAATCATGCAGAACATAACAGTCTCGAATCTAAACACCCACTAAAACTTATTGTCACTAAAACTAACAACATACCAAATAATCCAATCTGTTGTTTTCCCAAATCACAGGACAGCGCTGGACCACCGACGTTTCTGTGAATTTCTGACAAATTGCGAGAGACACAGTAACTGGTATGGAGATCCAAACAGTAAACCGTGATGCTTATAACTCATAAACCAATACAGAATCAATCTTCTACGCCCTGAACCGCAACTTTCTTTTTAACCTTCTCCACATTTTACTTTACTATACTATATGTTGTAGTGTGTATTTGCAGAAGGTCAAGCAGTATAATATTAATTTTAGAAAATTGTAAGTTACCCCATCATTTTTAGAATATTCGGTGACAGTTAATGTCATCGTATTTATATGAATTCTGTATATAGATTTCTCATCCCTTTAACGGCTGGTAAATTTTGCCGTAAACTATTTTGTCTACTTTATACTCTGTCAGAAGTGGATGTAGTCTGACATTGGTTTTGAAATGTATCATGGCAGTCTGTGATTATACTTAAACTTGAATTGCATAATCGAACAGTAAGTGTTAAAGCTAAAAACAGCCAACGCTATTTTTTCCCCGGAACAACATTCTGCAAATCCCGTCGAGATCGCAGATGTATTTTTGAAATCTTCTGGCTTGCAGAAGTGGATGAAGTCTGACATTAGTTTTGAATTGTATCATGGCAGTCTATGATTATACTTAAACTTGAAGAGCGTAATCGAACAGTAAGTGTTAAAGCTAAATACAGTCAACGCTTTTTCCCCGGAACAACATTCTGCAAATCTCGTCGAGATCGCAGATGTATTTTGAAATCTTCTGGCCTGTAGCTGCAAAAAGGCTTAGTGTCACGTATTTTTTGCCGTTACAAACCCCCTGTGATTAAGATCATAAGGGGCTGAAGTTTTGTAACGATTTGTTGTTAGTAAACTCTTAGCACATATTGTTACAGTGGGGTTTTTTCAGAATACCTTTGTCTTAATTTTAAAAGTAGTTTTCCAATAGCACACACGAATCATGCTGTCATAACGAATTTATTAGAAAAAGCAATTTGCAAAATTGTTTTCGCAACAGTATTGGCTTCAATAATGCTGTCGAATGGTTATGGTGGTAAACGTCACTGGTTAATGTGGTGGAAGTACTGTGTTAGTTTACCACATTAATTTATCATCTAAAATACGTTGATTTTTTTTTACCAGTAAACACTTGGTGAGAATTTGTTCGAAATTTTAGCAAAACCTTACTGATCACAGAATTGATAATTGTATTGGTCCAGTAGAGTATCCATGCTACCTTTGAATCTGAAAGGCCTGTCGTTTGACTGACCAAACTTCATGGGCGATCATTTAACTAAAAGATATAATCTGATATAAATTGATGACATTTACCATGTTGTATTTGTAAATATAACATCAATATCCTCTTCTTCAATACTTTTAGCCACCCAACTGTTCATCAACGCTGGAATATTAATGTTTTTAAAGTTTTGTTTGGATTGAGAATACAACAATCAGCCGATTCTCGTAGTTTTTTTCAAGGAAGGGAGGTAGACAAGAGTGAAATCCACTTTGTATCATTATGGAAACTGAATTAGAAGAGATTCTATCTTATATATTGTAACTAAAATCATATTCTTCTTGTTCGAAGATTTCTTTTCAGGTACAGGTCTGAACGAAAGGGCCAAATCAAAAAAATACTTTTGTTGCGGTATTTTATCAATAAAGAAAACAGACGGATAGTCGAATACAGAACGATACTTGAATTGTATACCAATGTAGTTGCCTTTTTAAAAAACTAAATACCATAAACGGATTGTTTAAGTTTATGAAGCAGGGTTTTGAAAACTGGACACGACTGGCGTTGGATCCCTCCAAATAAAAGGCCAGCCAGGCTTATCCAGGGTAATTTAAGGTATACAAGACACTTTGGGGTTGGGTATGATAGCTCATGTAACATTGGAAACCAAAGTATTTGAATAATGGTCTACAATATAATAGAGTCATTGTGGTATATCACTATCCTAGATGGTGTTTTCTTGTAAATGTTTATTCCATTTGGACCTTGTCATTTGCTATGACGCCCATGTTTCGAAGTGTATCTACATTTTGAATAAACTATGTATTAGAATTAAATGTAACTGAATTGCACGTCTTGCAAAGTTGTATCAGTAAGTAATTTTTATGATACGGCATGGCCTAATTTTGAAACATGATATCATCTACTTTTTACTGAATAGGGACAAGAAGTCTTAGTGTTGGTTTAGCCTTGGAAAGGTTTGGCAGCCACGCCTTCTATAACAGCGGTGCTCATAAAAAGCAAGGACCCTAGTTCAAAACCCCTCTTCCTATATCAATGTACAACCATCTGTTAAGTGACAAAGCTAAGAGCAACACTCCTTAAAAGTGAGAAAAAAGTTCCTTGACCTTAGCTAAGTTGTTTCACAGCTAGGCAATCGATCACTAATCGACGAATGTTATGTTTTGACAGTGTCATCTCTCTTTTCACTTTTTCAACGAGAAAGGTGAATAGAAGACCAAATAAACAATGTATGCCATCCATAAGGCCACATTGTCCATTTGACTACAATCTCCCTAAGCTATCGTCTTTTTTCTTTCTTTTTTTTCTTACGTATCTTCAAACATTCGTCGCCAATACTGATCAATTGTATTCACAACGAAGAATATTCCCCCATGCTCCCAAAGAATAAGAACAATTTGTTGTTTCCGATTTCAGTTAAGATACCTTACATTTTGCTGACCTAAATGGAAGGTAATCTCTCCCAAAATATGTCGATTGAATTATATGTTTGAGGAACACTTCATTGTTTTCGTTAATAGTCTGTAGTAGTGTAATGATGGAATTTCATTACGTCATGTTTGGAGACAAGGCTAACCCATTCAATCGTTTGAAGGCCCAACTCGACACTTTGATATTCTCGGATAAGACCCTCCGAGATAAGATAGTCTGGAAGGGTCTTGGCATCGATATTAGATTAAGAAGAAACTAACCACGTGTTTTTACTTAACTGGTAGGGTAGATGATATGATACCCATCATAGCCTTTGTTCTAATTTGTTTCTCTTTTACAAGCGCCTGTTGAGAACTTCTCTATATCACTTTATTACAAATTGGCAATTTTCTTAGGTGTATGCCAAGCCATTTTCTGTTTTATGGTTTCGTCTCAAGAACTTTTCGTCGCAATGTTAGGTGTATTTTGTAGTCACGTTACTCGTTCCTGTTTATTGTTAGTTATGTCATGATTTTACACCCCCTTGAGAAGGAGATGATATGGCTTATTTGTATAAAACAGTTTTGGGTCTGGGATCAGTAAACTTTGTGTATACAGACGTTGGGCTTTACTATTTCATTGCCATCTGTTGTTTGTTTTTTATTTAGTTGCGACGTTTTGGTCCATTTTCTTGCGGTCTGTTGATAAGTATAACGTAAGATTATTTATTTATCATTCTGTTATGCCCTACTTCTCGATTAGGCATCTACTCTGTAAAAATCACTCTTTGCTTATGTACACATTACACTCGCGAATATACATCGCCCCACTTTTAACAATATTTTTAACAAAAAAATAGTGAAAAGGAAATATGTTATATGAGTAATTGTCAAAAAATTTACACAGATAAAGGTAATACTGTATTTTGAAATGAATTCCCCTTAACAACTGAGCACCTTCTTTAATAAAAGTCCCCTGCAGTTAAAACTTAAGGGTTTTAACATACGACAGTGATGTCGAAGTTTGCGTAGGAGAAATAAAATACTTATGGTATTTTCTGCCGCTTACAGAATCGTTCCCTATTTCCTCCAGTAACAGTTGTGTGAGAACTCTTAATTAGCTGAACTGAGACAATGACCGTATTTCCTACCCTTTAACAAAGCTCATACAATGTTTATTATACCTTTGAGCCCCCTATATCACATTATCCCATGTAACTTAATTCATTGTTTGCTCAACATGAACATTGTCGTAGAAGGTCTGTTTTATTACGTGAACGCAGAGTTCGGCTTTTTTTTAAAGAATGGACTTTTACTTGAACTTAAGTGTTATTCCTGTTTGTCGTTCCGTTTGATTTTTGAATTTTGTCAAAAACCATTCATGATTACATGAAAGTTCTCGCATTCTGAAAATGTGTATCGGGAATCTGGAAGGGGAAAAACGTAGTCGAATCTTTAAACATGCGTACTACAACGCAACCCTTTCTTCCCAATATCAAGCTTGTGGAATGGATATCTACTGTGTGTTTTATGAAGATAGGCATGAGATGACACAAAACGTAACTATGCTATCAAGTGAAGTTCTAAACGGGCACATTTTATAGCTCTTGCCTGGTAATGACCACGAATATGATTTGTTTTATTGTTGATTGTGGTGATTTGAACATTTTGAGATGATGCAAACAGAATTGAAAATGCGATCTGACCAGCTTTTATCCTTGTAAAATTTTGGAATCATATTTGAATCCCTATCTTCATCCATGGTATTTTTTAACAGATAGTTTCCTTCTGTAAGGTTAGTTAAATAATACATTAGGGCTGCGAAAATGCTTTGGCATGACTTTACCTTATAATTTCTCGATTTATTCTACTTAATAGAGTATCATAGACTGTTCTTCGACAGTTCTCCCTTTATATTATGGTCCCCATTCTTTCTCATGGAAGTACGTAGGTGAACACCTTCATGCATTCGGTTTCTACAAAGTAAACCTTAAAATTTCCCTTTATGCTGACATAGATTGTTACTAATTATGTTTTACCCTTTGCAATGGACACAAACATTGATCCTAATGTCAAAGTATAAGTAAATAAGTTTTGTAAATTAGCATATTTGAGTTATGTATGGTACAACTTGTCTAAGAGCAACTTGTTTGATATTCCTAGATTAAATGAAAATTGTGTTCCGTTGCTTTATAAGCGTACTTTCATTTCTATGCAGTGTTTTTTCTTGCGTGGTAGCTCTTAGACCTCAAATGTGACAGAGAAGCCATTTGTTTGGGGAAAATGATTAAAAACAGAACTCTTTACTCACTTGCTTTACGTATTAACCCCCTAATTCCTCTCGGAACAGTGATTGCTAAACATTTTAAAAGCCAGTTTGAAAACCTAATTGATAATACAACCTGTGAAAAAAAGAAGTACTATTAATAGGAGACATGAACTGTGATTACCTTGACACACACAAAAAAAGAAATTTTTCAAAGTAGCGGCCTCAAATAATTTTATATATACGTATGCGCTAAAAGTTTGGTTGTACAACTTTAAAGAAGATTCATAATATAAGTTGAAGTTTGTAGATAACAGCCACTGTCGAAGCTCTTCGTTCACAGTTTACAGGTCCCCTTGAAAGCCATTAGCTCTGAAGCTCAGCACGTGTTCTGATGTTTGCCTTTCCCCACACGTGCACTGGTTGCTCTGTGGTAATCTGATTCTGTACATGAAGTCGTCATACCTTCCATGGGCTGACCTCAGTCTGCTAAGCAAAATCCAGGACGCCAGAAGTAAATCGTGCCCTGGAGGCTCCGTTGACGACTCTGGTATGTACTGCTTCAATCTATACTCAGTACTGTTGCACCTGACCTGCCACTTCTCTGCTGTCCATGGATCGGAAGAGCTGCCATTTGCGTCGTGTTTAAGTTTCCGCATTCGTGTGGATAGAGGACGGCTGGATGAGAGCCTTTGTAGTAACTGTCTGTGAGCAGTTGGCCTGGGGTGGAGTAGGTGAGGTGGACCATTGAGTGCTCTGGTGTTGGTCTTAAGAATGATGTTTTCTCTCTTTGAGTCAGGTAGCTGAATTCGTGAGAGAATGGGGAGCAAATGGAGAGACGTAGAGTGGATGCAGCCACTGATAATACGCATGCTGCCACCAAAGGCAGGGTCTAGATGTTTCCAATCGAGCTACCACACCAACAGGGGCACAGTACTCAGCAGAAGAGTAGCAGAGCGACAACAAGGATGTTCCGAGGACATCCAATGAAGCACTTAATCGATTGCTTGCAATGCGACGAAGAATATTTCATCTGGCGCGAACTTTCTCTTCTGTAGATGCTCTTTGTATGTTAAAGATCGGTCAAGTGTTACACCGAGGTACCGAGGGTTTTGTTTTCGAGTAGTATAGTGATTGCGGCGACTGTAACGAGTCTGCGATGAGCTTGCCCGTTTGCTATATGGAACACACTTGGAACAGGTATCGTCGTGTTGAGCTTTGGTCTCCAGAAATGAAGGAACTGCTTTAGTTCCTTTATATCTGCTGACAAACCTTTTTAAGCTCTCGAATAACCTTGCATGGTACAGAAGGGCTATGTTATCTGCATACATGTGCCTCCTGCTAGTGCAGGTACGGAGGTCAGTTGTATATATGTTAAATGGCGCTGGTACACTTACACTGACCCTTGTGGTACGGCATTGAATCGTCCGGGAGACTTCCATTTGTCATCAGCAAAGTTCACCGTAAATCCACCATTACTGATCATTTCCATAATCTTTCTGACCACTTCCTTACTAGAGATGCAGCAACTTAAATGCTAGTCCTTGATGGCATACGGTGGCATGCGGCCGGGAGGTCTACAAGAACAATTGCGGCCTTTTCCTTAGCAAGGAAAGCCGAATCAATGTCCTTTGTGATAAGGCATACCTGATCCAGGGTACTTCTTTCTAGTCGGAATCCAGCTTGCTCTGGATGTAGTTGCGAGTCGACAATGCCTTCGATTAGGTTGTACATCAGGCGTTGCATCATTGTTTGCCTCTTCCTACCAGTCAGCCGATTGAGTTTTGACCAAGCTTTCCTGTTGGAGTGCTTCATGTTAATTCTGGTTACAGCAGAGATCAAAGACTCCCGACCACGATTATTAATAGTTAACGAATTGCTTGCTGCTACTTCATTTTCCGCCAGAGTAGTGCCTTGGGCGATACCAGCATAGAACAAGCCTCTTCTGATGTTCTCTTGGTACATGTTTTTCCGTCTTGAGAGCTTGCGATTGGAACACACGAAAGGAGGGATAAACAACTTCAGCGTTGGCTGGTGGAAGTGTTTCTGGCAGGGTAGCTGTAGCTTCTCTGAAATTGGTCCAATTAGCTTTGTTGAAATTCCATCTTAGTAGAGGGTTTATTGGAGTGTCTTCGATGATAGCAGGATGTGAGATCATTGTGCGGCGTTGCTGCGATCGCGGAAAATTATCTCCAGTTATGTGGCTTGGGTGTTGTAGAATACTTGATGACTCATAGCTGTAGAATGACAGATCAGTGTTGGTGAAAGTATTTCAAATTGCAGAATGAAATGTTTTGGGTACCTTGTGGTCATACAGTAGTCTAAGATCAGCATGGGATAACCATTGAGTGCGGTCCCTGCCATCTAAGTCGCTATTTCGATAGCCCTATGACGGGTGGTGGCAGTTAAAATCTTCAAAGTAAATTACGGAGTGATGGAAGACTGAAGGACGGCTAAACATGTCTCGGGGTGGTTTGTACACGTTCACGATATAGATAGAATCAGAACATAATTCGATTGACGACCACTACAATAGGCTTGCTGAGATAGATCTGTCAATGTTTGAAAAAGTTAAATCGTTTCGTACAAGGATTTCCATTCCGTTATATGTAATCTTCGCTCTATGAGAATGTTTCGTGTAGCAGCACTACCAAAAGTAAATATTTGAGGCACAGATGTTAAAGGGCCTCACACGTGGCTCTGGTTAGACCTTCAACATGAAGCTGTAATATTGTGGGACCACTTGGTGAATATAGGTTCGAGGTGTTGCGGAGATTTTGCTTGATGATGACTGGAGGGGCCCTGTATACTCTCCTGCGGGACGCGTCATCTTCAGCAAAGGTGCTAGAAATACCATTGATTCCGTTATCTGAATCTGTAGATAAAGTGTTCATATTCCTCGGGGTGTTGGCATCAGCTTCACTGATAAATAACTAAACAGCCAGCAAGCGTTATGAAATACGTATTAAATTTTTTTTTCTAACAAAGTAGGGGGGAAAAGCTGATACGGCCATCGAACCACTATCAGTCAGAGATAACGATATTATTGGATTTAATAAAAAAATGCAAAGACAAAATGCAAACCATACAAAATTAAGACGCAATTTTCTGAACATGCCCCGCAAATAGAAAAGAAAATTCGAGGAAAACAAATCCCATCGCTAACGCTAAGAGTAGAAATCCTGATGTACCAGAGAAAAATTATAATGTGAAATGCAATCGTATTTTGCGCCCAACTCGGTGTCATACCGTCAAATTAGGAATCCAGTCACGTATGTAGTAAGGAAATAGAAAGTGAATTACTGTCACTAAATGAAAAGCTTTTTAAACCAAAAAAAGTAAAAGTTTTTAAAAAATCTTCTTCTAAAAGTCTATATCAAAATAAATTACCATCAATAAAGAAAACCATTAGAGAAAAGATCTTCGACAAACTTGCAAACCGGTTTTCCTCCTGGGAAATAAACCGCAAAGTATAGGGTTAGCTATCATCCTTAAGCGACTGAATCTGGAAAACATATACAATTAGACTATTAGGAACAACCCTTCTCCTTTGCCTAATGCATTTGATTTCAAAGTGGTCATTTTTGTCCAAGAACTAGTTGAAATGAAATGGATATAAACAGCATTGATATTCTGATATTCATTAGTGAAACCAATTTGAATAATAGTGGCAGTTTTCATTACAGTGAAGGCAAGAAGACTGTTCTGTTTTCCGGAAATGACGAGGGAGAGTATAGTCAAGGTGTAGGCATAATTCTCTCCAAGGCTGCATCCGATGCTCTCCTTGGCTATGTCTCTATCTCTGATAGAATTATCAAACTGCGAATCCAATCAAAGCCACATAATCTGAGTTTTATACAATGCTATGCACCGACTNGAGACTACTGTCTAAGAAAGATCCTAAGAAACCTTACTTAGATTTTCTCTTTTCTTGAACACCCTCCTCTATTATGACGCTTCAGGGAAACTTACCATACCACATCATCCGTCGCATGGGTCACCAAGTGGCGCGTTCTCCAGTAGGTGACCAGGCTGGAAACGAGAAGTTGGCTACCGGAAAACCCAATAAAAAACACTTTAATCTACGATCCGTTGTGAGGTTTGGCGCGTGGAATGTTCGTAAACTGAAGGCCTTAGGAAAATTGAATAATATTTACAATGAAATGGATATAAACAGCATTGATATTCTGATATTCATTAGTGAAACCAATTGGAACAATAGTGGCAGTTTCCATTACAGTGAAGGCAAGAAGACTGTTCTGTTTTCCGGAAATGATGAGGGAGAGTATAGTCAAGGTGTAGGCATAATTCTCTCCAAGGCTGCATCCGATGCTCTCCTTGGCTATGTCTCTATCTCTGATAGAATTATCAAACTGCGAATCCAATCAAAGCCACATAATCTGAGTTTTATACAATGCTATGCACCGACTACTGGTGCTGAGAATTTTAAAGTGCAACAGTTTTATCAATCACTTCAAGAAACAATCGACACCTGCCCCAGCAGAGACATAAAACTAATAATGGGTGATTTCAATGCCAAGGTTGGACAGTCTGCAACGCACTGTAACACTTATGGGAAATTCGGTCTGCGGCAACGTAACAGCAGGGGAGATGAACTAATAAGCTTTAGTACCTCCAACAATCTCACTGTTACTAATACTTTATTCAAGCACCATCCGAAACATCTCTATACGTGGGTCTCTCCTGATAACAAAACGAGAAATCAGATAGACTATATGTTAATATCTGATAAATGGAGATGCAGTGTTAAAGACTGCAAAACAAAACCCGGTGCTGACTGCAGTAGTGACTATCAGTTAGTAACAATGAACTTTAAGCTCCGATTTAGAAGGCTTGATGGCAAGCCACATGTTCCTTTAAGGCTCGATTGCTCTAAACCAAACGATGTGTGTGCATTAGAGCTAGAAAATAGGTTTCGACCATTGCTAGACTTAGATAATGAAATAACACCAAATGAACTTTGGGAACAGGGAACGGATGTACTATGTACCATTGCTCGCAAACACTACCCTAAAAAGAAGCGTAAGCAGTTACTCTGGATTTCAAGACAAGAAATCGAAGCAATTGAAATTAGAAGGTCCCTAAAGAGTAAACGAAACCTTAGTGCAGCAGATAATCGAAAATACCAAATGCAAAACACAATAGTGCAACGTCTGCTACGAAGAGACAAAGCTTCTGATATTCACGAAATTTGCGAAAATGTTGAACGAAACTCTGTTGTAAACTCCACCAAAGAGCTGTACCAGGGTGTGAGAAAATTAACTAAGAAATTCCGTCCTAACATCGATACTATCAAGTCTGATGGTGGGTATGTCCTGTCAGAGGCAAACGATATTAAAAAATCGTTGGAAGGAATACTGCAGTAACCTGTACAAGAAAAATGTACATGCCACCACCCCTCCGTTTCCTATTGTTGATCCTTCTCTTAAAGAACCCCCACCGCTGATTTCTGAGGTTCGAAAGGGTATTAATGATCTTAAATAAAATAAAAGTCCTGGATATGACAACATTCCTGCAGAACCTATAAAGTCCGGTGGGTGTCTTAGAATATGGCACGAAAAATCCTGGCCTACAGACTGGGTTTCCTCTTTGTTGTTACGCCTTCCTAAAAAGGGTGATGTTCAACAGTGTTGTAACAATAGAACTATTTCCTTAATCAGTCACCCGAGTAAGATACTGCTTTATACAATCGCAAACATCGCAAATGAAAGAAAGATTGAATAAGGAGGTAAATTATGTGCAGGCCGGTTTTCGCACAAGCAGAGGGACTAGAAACCAGATATTAAATCTCAAAATGATTATAGAGAAAAACAGAGAATGTCACAAAGACATATTTTTATGTTTTATTGATTATAAGAAGGCATTTGATACCGTAGATCACGGAGTTTTATGGTCAAACATGCTATCAAAGGGCTTCCACAACATATAGTTGAATTAATAATGCAATTATATGCCAACCAGAGAACAGCAGTAAGAACTGCACATGGGTTAACTGAATAGTTAAGTATTGAACAGGGAGTCCGACAACGCTGTATCCTTTCTCCTTACCTCTTTAACGTGTATTCAGAAACAATAATGCGTGATGCACTTGAGGATACGGAAGGTACAGTGAAAATCGGTGGCAAATCCATCAATAATCTAAGATATGCAAATGATACTGTTCTCATAGCCGGCAGCATAATCGAACTACAATCTCTGGTCAATAAGATTAACACTACAAGTGAGTCTGCGAGAATATTCTTAAACGCTAACAAAACTAAAGAAATGAAAATTAAACGTACCAACTTACCAGAATTTCTTGATAACATCACTGTTAACGGGGAGGCAATAGAAAATGTAAACGAATTCATTTATCTCGGTGCAAAAATTACAGCCACGTATGACGACTTTAAATTAAGAGCAAAATTAAGAGAAAGACAAATATAGCCAAAAATGCTATGATCTCTTTGACAAATATTTGGAAAGATTCGCATATATCTTTAAGCACCACGAAACGATTGCTGGCTTCCCTCGTTTTCTCCATTGCAACATATGGTTCAGAATGTTGGCTTGTAAAGAAACAGGATCTCAAAAGAATCAAATCTTTTGAAATATGGTGTTATCATAGGGTACTGAGAGTTAGTTTGAATGAGAGAAAGACTGATGAGTGGGTCATCCGGAATATCGACTGTAAGACACGTCTTATACCCTTGATCACCAAGCGAAAGCTTTCTTTCTTTGGTCATATTTGCCGTCATGACAACGTTGACAGGGATTTGTTATCAGTTTCTGTATTTGGTAAGCGAGCACGAGGTAGGGCTAAGACACTCTATAGTGATAACATCTCTTAGGTATGTGACGGAAAATCTATTCCAGAACCATATCGAATGGCGCAAAGTCGGTCTGGTTGGCAAAATTTTGGGGCCACGACAGATCTTGAGATGATCTTTCCGTTTGATGATGATTATGCAAAATATTAAAATGTTTGCAAACGAATGAAAGCATTTCCTCAATCAAATAAGCTCGTGTGTAAACACCAATATGAATACAGAAAGAACAGAAGTACTTCAGGATGCAGTCCCCTACTAACACGAACATGTACGGAAAAATATAGCCGAAAGAAGTTGTACCGAAGGTTTGTTCATCGACTTACGTTAAGCTTTTAACACAAGTTCATTCTTGCCTACTAAAGAAACTTTCTATTGTGGCATTCTTGGAACTGAACAGCAATGTGTAGCTGACTATCTCTACAACAGAAACCATATTTTCTCTCTGAGACACACTCTCTCAGCCAAATCCAATACATTCAGAGGTACCACAAGGGTACATTTTGGGACCTTTTGTTTGTAGTCTTTTATAAAAGATGCGCAATGCTGATGTACGGTGGTGACAGATACTTCTCTTCTATAGTCCCTCGTCAAACGAAATAGAAGAAATTGATGTGTTGAGGAAAAATGCTGTTGAGTTGGTTTAATAACAGCAACTTGGTACTTAAATCCAATTTCTCCAAACTTGGAAAAATTGGAGTGGTGCTTTACGGTACTGCCAAAAAGTTAAACTGCCGTGCATCTTGTTGTGGGAACATTCTTAATATTTGTCATTACTCCCAATATTTAGAGCACATTTTTGGTGACACTCAAAAGTTCAAAGTTTGTCATGATGATATTTTTTCAATAAATCTATCAACTGTTCATAACTACATGAACACTTTATTGTCAAGGGTTGATATACCTGAGGACGAGAAAAAGCTGACGAGATCAAAAGGCAATCATATGGTTTGTGCAAATAGTTTATCTAAAATACATAAAACTTTTGAACCCTTTCCATCATTTCACCTTATCATCAATAAAACTGATATATTTTATTAAGGCTTGGGAAAATTACAATCAATTCTTTTGCAACCTTGTTCTTACGGTAAACGTTTTTTTGAAGTTGGTAATCGAATCCTGTCAAAACCTACTGAACTATTTGATCAAGATTTCCAACGTGTTTTAGTGGAAGTAACATCTCTCCTTACTAACGTACCATGAAATAAAACTGTCGATATCGCTTAAAAAAAACGTATGAGATAATTTGATCCAGACGAATCTTAGCAGGAGAACCTTAAATAAATATGTTGGACGCTGGTAGGAAAATTGTGCTTTCATTTAACAACATTAAAAACGAGCAGATGGACGGTTTTCGATGGCTTTTTCACCTGGGCCTAACTTTGGTAAATGTGATTATGACTGAGTAGGTGAAAGTTGTTGTCAGTCGATTAAGTGACTGGCATTGTATAGTTTAATATCCGTTATAAAGCCTTTGCAAAGGTCTATCCTAACAACATACTGATACTGATGTTTAGGATACTTTAGTGCTCCCAAAAGCTGAACATTTCGATAAAATTCAAAGTAAAATTAATCTTTTTGAAAGTAATATGCAATTTACTAAAAATCGTTTTCCTCGAAATAAAGTCTTTTCCTAGATATCACGATTGATAATATTAAAATTGATTTTTTTATACAGAAACATACTGGAAAGCATTGCGTAGCATTACAAGTCAGGAAAGTACTGTCATTACAAGTCAGGAGATGAAAAACTACCTGGGTGAAAGCATTATACCATCTGTTTTGTAAAGATCTGTTCAACCAATGCCTTTTTACGGAAACAAATCGACGGAAAACAATTGTCATGGAAAGGTTATCTATTCTTTGTTATCAAATCTGTTAAAAAACGTTTCAATTCCAAAACAACATCTAAAACTGAAGGTCATACAATCGACAGTCACCAAGTTTTTTATTCTAGTTCCGTTTGCCGGTTAGAAAGGTGAGCAGTCGTTCAACTCATGTATTCGAGAATTGCTGCCACTTACTGAAAGAAATATCCTTTTCGTCACTTTGTTTAACACCAAACAATTTTCAATGTTATGTTCGATTAAAGACCAAATTCCTACCAATCAACTAACTGATGTCATCCACAAATTAACTTGCCCCGGTTGCGATGAAAAGTACATTGAAAAGACAAATGGCTGTTACGCTTACCAGAACATTGCAGTGCCAGCTATTTCATGATTACGTTAACTTGTTTGCATTAGCTACGAAATTTGATATGCCATTCAAAATAAATATAAAAGACACATTAAAAACGCACTTCTTTGTAATAATTCTGTTGTTGACGGTAATAGCAATCGGTCTTAATTTTCCTCTTTTTTTGGTATTAATGTCCAGGCATGCTGGGATACTGCTTTTCGACCAACCTAGGGGAAGTGCCCTCCAAAGAAGGGATTTTGGGAAGTGATTCGTATGGGTTGCTGGCCGTGGTGTATTACGTGCTTTCTGTCCATCTTCACTTGCTCTGTCTCCTCTACTTGGAGCTTTCATAGATATCTGTGAAATGTATTAAAAATCTCACTGTTTACCAGAGGTGCTATTAATGAAAGACCCAATATATTGAATCCCTAAATTAAGAGATGCTTTTACCTTGTGTTTATTTTTTTGGTTTTAACGTCATTTCCCCCCAGTAACTGGGGCTCAGACGATGCCCTTCACAGGAAATTGGATTTGGTAGTGAGGAATTTCTTGGCCGGATGCCCTCCTGACGCCAAGCAATGGCTTTTCCTTTCATGAAAGTGCAAGGTCGTCCGCTCGGGGAATCCAACCCGGAATTTCTGGTTACGGTGCAGTCGCACTAATCATTGAGCCACGGATCCTCACCTTGTGTTTATTTACTTCGATTTATATTTTACTAGCAGAAGTATCCGGCGTTGCTCGGGTAAAAAAAGTGCAATTTAGTAGACTAAAAAGGCCCTATCAAGATAATTGTAAAGGATTGCTCGATTAGAAATATGGTGATAGACCATTTCAGTTCAGAGAGCTGTAACTACCTTGACACTTAGGTGTGATATAGAAATAATAGGTAATTTAAACTTAGGTAATCTTACGAAGGATTTGCTCCTGAATACCTGTTAACGATATTGATTGTAATTGGTAACATTCTGTAGGTAGGGATAAATAGTAATGGAAGTTTGTTATAATAATAGTACTGCATTTCCAGAATTGTAAGTTGTATTGAGTTGTATGAGAATGTTGAGTTTGCTTGCTTTATAACTCAATTTTGAAATAACTTTAAAGAATAATGCCCGGGTTCTGATTTTTACCTGATAATTTTTTAGATTTTTTTCATTAAGTTTAATTAGAAGTAGTTGAACAATGAATAGAAACGAACAGTGAACATTTTTATTTTTGTTATCATTATCGTTACTTCTTTAACTTTCATGATTAATTCCTGCCGCAGAGAGAAAGTGTGCTTACTTACTTACTTACTTACTTATCCTTTTCGAGCAATGGGTGGCTCATAAGGTTTGACAGCATCCTCCGCCACCTCTTTGTGTCTTTGGCTATGTTCCGAACTTCGTTCCATGTTTGTCATCCTAGGTCATTTCTTTCTGCTTCTGCACTCCTACCCCATGTTGTTCGCGAGCGTCCTCTCGTTCTTTTTCCCTCTGGTGTCCATGTTAAGGCTACTCTACAGCTATCAGAGAAAGTGTAGGGATTGTTTTTTGGTTTACTATCATTATATTTTTTCTATCTGTACATTGATATAATGGACAATAAAAGTTTTGCAACTGAAAAACATCAAGCACATAGGACTGAGCCTCCAACAGAACGACGACTTACCTTTCATGGTCAAATCAATTGATTCCATCATACATTGAGGGCAAGGAAATTATGAAAATAATGTGATGTAGATGGAAGGAATTTTGCACGTGCTACGCCACCTAAGCTCAGGTGGTAAAATACGTGGTCATGATAGCCATAGGCACTGGTACGAACCCAATTCGGTCCACATATAATCTTTACTTTCTTCAGATTCCAAATCTACTCCATCTACATAATGTTATTTTCATAGAACACTCTTAATATAAATCAAAAAAATTCTAAAAAATTGGAATCTACATTTTCTAGTCTGACTGAAATTAGAGTTCTCTTTGCAAAAGAGGCTTATGAAAATTCTTAACGTTGTTAAAATTTCACTTGACTGATGTTGAAGGGTTTCCCATTTTAACATCTTTTTGAGTATTTTGGGATCAGTGTTTCCAGGAATTACCACCAATTTTTTGTATAACGTACAAAATATCCTGGGACGTAAGTTAAATCAATAAATTTAAATCAATATTACCTCAATCATTTGTAACTCTTAATTAAAGGTAACAATAAAAATTGACTCATAAGAGAAGGCAAAATATAATGGTGACGTAAATATCCTAGACATTATTATATAACAATGGAAAACTGTAGCAATTATGAAATAAACTACTGGAAAAATTGGGACGTATTAAGGAGCAAATATATTCAAGCACTATTACCACGCAAACCCTAACTATATTAATAGATATCAGTTGATGTCTTAATAGTTTTCTAAATTTTGAAAATATTTTGTTGCCGGAATATTAAGAAATCATCTGGTTTATCATTGCGTCAAAAGTTCTGATGCAATACTTAGTGAGCAGATTTCAGTATATAAAAACGCCAAGTTTCACATACATTCACACATACCAAACTCTTTAAATGAATATTCCAAACGAGAGAAGACCACATAGAAAATGGAGGGAAGTTTAACTTACATTTTCTGAATTTTCTTACTTATATGTTTCTTAAACAAATATCATCTCCTGGTGTGTTCTTCCAAGTGAATCAATTGAAGTTTGGTCCAGGAAAGGGAAAACTGTCCAGGATTTCATTAGCTCTAGAAGAAATGGTGCTGAGGCAACCTAGGGTCAGGTAACGTTTTGGAAATAAGCAAGCCAATTACAAAATGATAAAAAAAAATATGTACAACTGTACACAAAATAAAAGGGATATAGATGTGACATGACAAACGGTGCAAAAAGGAGAAGGAACAGAAAGAGGGTAGGTATAGAAGAAGAAAAAAGAAATATGGAAACAAGAAAGTTACATAGAAAGGCTAGTCCAAACGAAAACTTTAGTTTTAGTATTGTGTATGAAGAAATAAATTTTTATGAAAAAAAATGTATTATAACACATTGTGAAAGAGGGAAAGAAAGCAAGAAAAATCTTGGAAGATTTCTTATTAAGCTCATATGAATCATACAGGAATTGCTCATTGGGGTTAATAGTAGGAGACTTGAATTTTCAAAAAGATAACTTAACATCCTTTAGCGTGCAGATAGAATGGGCTTAAGTATTTTGTCTCAATTTAACCTTAAATATCTAAAAAAAGTCTAGTGTGAGTTTTCAGGAAAGCAACATTAGAGAGCCAGAGGACTTAATTGAGAATGCAAAGGCAGTAAGTACAAATGGCAGTGAGTTGAAGGTCAAACAACTTATAAAAATTACGTGATCAACAAAAGCCTTGGCGGAGCAAGAAATTGAACTACTTGGAAAATAACCTGTTAGTACCAAACAGTATTTCCCTGCTAAATAAAGCAGAAGCGGAACGCATAAAAAAGACTCCTTCCAGACTCGTAAATAAATATGATTGAGAAGACCAGATCTATATGGCCATCAGTGAAGAACCAACAGTGACATACATACAGAATAAAGAATGAATAAATTAAAACAACAAGGCACTTATTAAGGGGATTTTGTGCATTAAGCATCCACGTTTGCAAGGAATATAAAACAGAAAGCAACAAATAGCAAAACAACCCTGATCAGTTGGATGGCTTACTTTTCTATTTGTGCATTGGTCAGTGCAAAATGAATTGTATTTTAAAACAGTGGAATAAGATAAAGATGGTGATAAAGAAATACTTTTTTAACTCTGTTAGACAGCACATAACAGAAAACACTAAAATCGACAATTTTAAATAGGGATTAGGGTCAGTAAAAATTATATTATGTAGAATCCTAGTCATTTGATTTGTATGTACTACTATTGAATGTACCATTATTGTCTACAAAATGTACAGAAGAGGGAGTTCATATATTATCTCCAAAAAGAGCTTTAGTTGATGTGCCCTTGCAAATAGAAGATTAAAACCTTTGGAATAATGTATTGTTTGTCTTTTCAGCAACCCAATAGCACATGGCGCTAAAAACTACAGAAAGCCTCTCACACTTCCAAGCGGGGACGTCTCTCACAAACAACACGAGGATCAACAACAAATGGAAAGGACCCTTCGGTCATTTAGCATACCGGGAAGCAGCCATAAAGGACTAATTCGACCAATCTTCTGAATTTTCTGTATCGAATAAATCTACAAAAATCACAAAACTTTGCTAAAAGACCAACTGCCTTTCAACAACTACTCAACAGTAATACCTCCGTTGCTGATAACACTAGTTTATTTTAGATTTGTCATTGTCCTTTTTGTTTGTTTCTCATGACAAATAAAATAGTACGTTGAGTCTTTATTTTCTTTAACCAATTCTCTTGTAAAATTGTTCATCGCAGTATTCACTCGCGATTCTTGCTTCACCTCTAAACCACGATGCGGTATAAAACTAGACTAAATGGTACAAAAATACCTTTGCCTTAAGTTAAAGATGCTCCTGTGAGATTGTTATAGGGATAATACAAGCAAAGGCAACAACCAAGAAAATAATCATCGGCAAAATTTCCTCCAGCAACTAACTCAACATAAACTGATGAATTAAACTAGGAAAAGTAAATAGAGCTGACCAATAAAACTCAATTTATAGTTTAGAATTTATAGAATTTATAGAAAATAGGAATTTAGTCAATAATTAACAAAAGTTAAAATATATTAAACTTGTCATCACCCATTTTTCTGCTCTCTTTATCAAAACGAGGCTTTCATGATTACTAAGAAAAACAGTTTCATGACATTGACTCATGGGTAATTCCTGCTTGCCTTGTGAAAATTGGAGGAATTAAAGATGGACGTTTGCCTGTTGTAATGAACCAAAGAAATATGAATTGTTGGCCATGAATGAAAATAGGGTTACTAACATAATGCGCAACAAATTGTTTCAAAGCCAAACCTTAAAGAAATAAGAATATTTCTGAATTGATAAGATTTTTAGAGTTTACTAACAAAAAGTTTAGAATTAGAGAATTTTAATGCTGAGATTACAGTCAAGATTTGTCTGAAGGTCTTGTTATTAATATGTATGCTCCTTTTATCAATAATAGCACAAAGAAAAGAAGCAATATGGAACTCCTTTTTTCCCTTTGGTGAGCAACTCTTTAAGATGATAGCTATATCTGACTCTAGAAGCTTTTTTAAATGCAGTGAAATATATCTTCGGAAAGCAGATTGAATCGTAAAATGAAACTTTGAGCCAGTCCAGAGTCTAGACAGAGACATGTTATCGATTTTAAGTTCGATTTTATTAAAAACTGAGACAATCTGCTAGAAGAAAATATAAAGACGGAAATCGTAAAGTAGATCAGATTGGATATGGTGAGTTTTCTCCACTATTTCTCTTTTTAGCGGTTGACAGAGAGATCAATGCATGTTGAGAGAAAGACAGATAAACAAATTTTTTTATCGCTTTGCCGACTCATATCTGATATGCCCTTAACGAAAAGAGATAACTGTATCAGTATTCCGAGAAAATTACATTAATTCTGAAGATATTTCTCTGACTAAATGGCACTTGCCATCAAAATAAGCCCTTCACAGGGGAAAAATACCAGCAAGTGACTTGCAGATTATTTACTTGATCAAAATAACGGGAGTGGTATCGGTGGGTATTGATGGAGATCGGTGTAAAGATAAATATTTACTCTCAAATATTCTGGCTCCTCAGTCATTATTTTCCATAGCGTAATGATTGAAGGAGAGATTTTTTTACAAGTACATAACGATTATTTGGAAATATATTCCTTCGGGAAATACCCTGTAGCAATCGAATACTTACAGTTATTAGAAAATGGTAAGCCTTACGATAGTCGTATGGTAAAACTTTTAGCATTGATCTCTAACAGTCATGTGTACACATGCTTTGGACTATACATTGGAATTAGTAACGAAATCATTAAATAAATAAAAACTCTGACAAAAACGGATGCTGCCTACTCCGTCCTAATATTATTTACCGTGGAATAATGGCTAAGTACTCTATATTTCATATTGGCTGATGACTATGCAGTCATTACTTTTAAAAAGTCAAAGTTTACTATGAGATCAGGTCTCAGGGTGGGTGGGGGGTTCGCAGTTGAAGGGAAGAGGAATATACTCCCACTGCAGTGAGAGCGAGTTATCATGAAGGACATGCACCTTAATACAACAATGCTTATTTCTATTTTTTTAATGTAATGTGGCATTTTACCCTTATAATTAACTATATAGCTGAAATCGATTGCGATTTTTTGTTAGTTAGTCCCTATCTGAACTTTTCATGGCCACGTTATCATGCCTATTTAAATATTGTTCGAAAAAATACATATGAAGCACCGTGGTGACGTCATTTTAATTGCTATAATAAAGTAAGGAAAAATGAAGTTAATTATCACCAATAAAGAGAGAGTAGTCACAGTTCACTTCAATATTCTTCTGTTTTAAAGAATTTAAACGGTTGTAAAAATCATATAGTGTATACATCTATAGTAATAATTACATAATACCGACTTTTCTCAATGATCGATAGTAATCCTTAAGTGTCCACTAAATGGAGCTGCTTACAATTCTGTTTTCTTATCCTTGGAACCACGCATAATATACATGATTTCCGTAAAACCTAATCAAATTCAAGACGTATCTGAATATAAAGGGAAAACAGCGTTTTTCAAAACTTTAGATTTAGTTTCAAATACAGTACTATATGCAGTGCCGTTGTGAATGTAAATCAAAATAAGAACACGATAAACAATCCAGAAAACCAAACAGAAATCACGAATACACGATCGGATTTGAAGTATTTACCCATACTTAAGGAAGCTTGAGTATAATTGAATCTGTTTGAATTGTGGTATTACTTTCTTTCCTCCAAATCACACTTAATCTTAACTCACATTTCATTTTTCATAAGTCAAATAAATAATAGGGAAATGACCACTCAAAAAAAATTTAAGCGAGTGTGTAGTGTTGTGTAACGGAAGAGAACGGTTTGTGGTTTGTGAGATTGTAATTGTCATCAGATCAAAGACTTGCCCAAAGTATTTTGTAGCTATTAACTTGCCTACAGTGGGTCCCAATGGGTGTAAAGCATTGGATTTTTTCATTTGCGTGTGTCGATTCACTCACATTCTCATTGAATGCGTTGTTTATCACTCATCGAATCACATGGTGTTTTGTCAACATTTTGAGAAATACTTCAGATACTAAAAGGAAAGACAATATCTCTCCTTATAGTATCTGAAGAATGATATACTATATATTATTATATACCATATATTACCATATATTAATACTATTACCATATATTACCATATATTATATGGTTGTTTGTTTGCTATTACTGTAACGACGAAGGACAGAAATATTTCACGTTGTTCCTTGTGGATTTTTACTTATTTATTTTGGACCTTGTTAGGCTCAGTGTTATGATTTTGTTTTCCTGTAATGTTGGTGTAAATTGTACTGATAAGCTGGATTTCTTAACAGATTTAGTTACCAGTTCACTGTTAGGGGTGGAGCCATTACCGTTCATCTGTCTATAAAAAGCCCTTGGAAAGTCAACAGTGTGATACGTACATATTTCCAGAGTATATCTCCCTTGGTA
>RDPX01000011.1:4080263-4137272 GCA_003991215.1 Morbakka virulenta | reverse complement strand
CATACCCTCAGGAAAGCCGAAGGCAACATTACTCGGCAAGCCTTGCGATGGAACCCTCAAGGCAGACGGAAAAGAGGAAGACCTAGAGCTACCTTGCGTAGAAGTCTAGAACAGGAGATGAAAGACAGCGGATATATTTGGCACACCATCATGACCGCAGCCCAGGACAGACGCAGATGGAGGGAGATTGTTAGTGGCCTATGCTCTATGCCGGATTGAACAGGCTTAAGTCAAGTAAGTCAAAGAAGATGTGGCAAAGAGTGGTCGACAATGACATGAGAGAGAGAAATCTGCGGTTGGAAGACGCGATGGACAGAGGTGATTGGAAGAAAAGGACTGGCCCTACCCCTCTATTGGGATAGCGGCCTCTCAAGGTGAGCAAGCTGAATTGAAAAAGATTAAAAGGTTATAAAGAAAAAAATAAAATAAAAAAGGAGCCCTCTATTCTAAAGTGGCTTCAAGGCTTTGCCTTGGGTGAGGCGCCCAAAAAAATTAGTTGGGTACAAAATTGCTTGTGAAATATGGAAGGAATTGGAGATCAGAAAATAGATAAGACAAAGATATATGATCGAGAAAAACTAAAAAATTATATTTGTAATTTGTATTTATTGTAACACTAGATAACGTAGCTATGACTGAAAGAAGCCAGCAGGGAACCGTTCTTATAATCACCCAGATGAAAAATATATTTTTAGAGCGCTTTGAATAGCACAAAATTAATGGTCATTTAGAAGGAAAAGAAAAATTAAATACAACATTGTTCCTTCTGATAGTACCACAGATGCATATACCGATACAGAAGAATATTTGTTCATGGTTTAATGACTATCAGAAGACAATTAACACAGAGACTCTAACATAGTAAGTATAAAAAGAACTCAATGGGAGATGTACACGCATGTTGAGAGCAGTACTGCATATATCAAGGCGTTACCATCCAAGCAGGAAATACCTTTTTAGCTACCTTCTGTCAGTATCACTTAAAAATTATGTTTCTGTGTACACTGTTTTGGCAGTCAAGAAGAACTGGCAACTTGACATATAGGCCTGCACTTGTCGTGATTAATTCCTTCTGGCGATTTGCTTTACTTGCCACTGTTTGAAATGAAAATTTTCAAGACATAAACCATTTTCCAGTTAATGTTCTTCTATCATTGCTCACAGATAATTGACACAAACCTTCGAAAGAGGATAATTTTCTATTTGAAGAAGATATTTTGTATTCTTTTCGACAAAGACTGAGTACTTCTTTAATTGTTTGACTTTACCTTATTGCAAGAACATGACCCAGCGTACGTAAGTAAGAACAACCGTGCATTAATTAAACATACATGATTTTACGTTTTGGAAAGAATTGTACAAATAATACAGCACCTATCATGTGAAAGATAAGAGAAATGTAACAAGGTACAGTTCGATTTTCCAATGAAATATTTTTTACAAGAGTCATATTAAAAAATCGTTAGTCACAGTCGTTTTTGATAGTCATTGGTGTGAGTCAAGTGAGAAAGGCTACGCTGAACATGTCTTTTTATAGCTTCTATGATGCCAGGTGATTTAAATGCGCCTCTGGCTATCTTTTCACTTCCATTTGTATCATAATATATTTTTGTTCAATTTCAAACTGGGTCGGGTTTAATTTCCTCAATCTCAAATCGACTGTGATAACGTTACTTCTAGACTAGGATTTAGTAAGTAATTCCTTCAAAACTGTAGATATGAAATAGTTAATAAACTCCTTTCTTGCAATGTCATTAATGGTTACATTTATTGGTATATCAAGAGACTGAAGAGGATGTGCTCAAAGTTTTGGGACATTTACTGTAAGAATGTTTAATTCAACAAGTCGTTTCTTAACAACATCAGTGTTTTGACCAGTATAAGAAGCATACATTAGTAGAGATTTTTAATCGTTAGACAGGTTTAAGTCTTTCTTCGCTCTTTTGATAGAAGGTAGCAAAATGTTATCAATTACCGTATTTCCTGTAATAAACGCCGCGGTATATATTAAATTTTTTAACGTATTTTTGCGGCGTTTGTTTCAATCCAAACAATATTTGTAACCATTGACCAATAAATGAGGCGTACATTAGTAGAGATTTTTAATCGTTATATAGGTTTAAGTCTTTCTTCTCTCTTTTAATATAGGGTAGCAAAATACCATGAATTACCGTATTTTCTGTAATAAACGCCGCTGCGTATATTAAATTGTTAAACACATTTTTGCGGCGTTTATTTCAATCTAAACCTTATTTGTAATTGATAAAAATAACTACAAAAGCATCTGTCCATTATAATTCGATATTAATATTTTTATTGCTGTCTTCATCCAAATAATGAAATCCCTCACCCGCTTCTTCTTTATTAGAATCTGTTGGTTGAAAAGGGTTCTCAGTCAGTCTCTTCTCTTCTGCAACTTAAAGCTGAGCTTTTAACAAAAACCTCTGTTGAACAAAGTGCCTCTTCTTTGAAATAATGAATTAAAATATCTTTGTTATTATTAACAAATTCCCTTTTAATGGTATTGATGAAGAATAAAAGAACAGACTAAGTAGTTGTTTTGTATTTCCTCTCTTTTTTCAAATTGTGATACTGCCTCTTTTTTATTATTGTAGATAGCAAGGGTTTTTTTCTTACGATGTACGTGTTATGATGCGTATAGTGGTAGTTAAAGTACAACGCAAAGGGATCTCATCTGTGCTATTGTGACTTGGAAATCCAGATACTGCCTGCACCTTTTCAGAGCAGAGCAAGCCAAACCAGCCAGGATGCCACGTGGAGTATGGATATTGATGGGTGCGCCTGACCCTCAACTTTGCATGAAGCTCAGATGATATAAAAGTGGGTCTCCCACAATTAACATTAACACACAATTTAGTTGCGTTGGTTGTTAAATCGAAGCCTCCTTTCATTAAGCTGTGGAAATACCTTGCCAAAAAGTCCAACAGTCTGTCTATTTCCATGGAAACTAGATTAATGAAGGATAAGGCTGATCTAGCTGCTTCCAGAGAATTAAAGACAGTGACTTGGGTTTTGCAGCTGTCTTTGCTACCAAAACTAAAGATGCTGCAAAATTTGAAATGGAAACTGTTCCTGACACTAAACCTTAACACGTTAATAAGGACAGCGTGAAAGAAATTCCACAGTGAACAATCACAACAACAAAAAATTCAGAGGGCCTGGGTACTCAAGTGACTATCAAATTAAAGGTCATCAAAGGTCATATTGAAGCTTTTTCCGGAAAAAAAGCAATCAGTTTCTAAAAGACTGTTGCCGTATGGATCTCGTCAGTACTCTAAAATTAATCCAGCTGTCGCAAAGTGTGTTCAGAATTTCTTGAATTATAGAAAGNGTGAAAGAAATTCCACAGTGAACAATCACAACAACAAAAAATTCAGAGGGCCTGGGTACTCAAGTGACTATCAAATTAAAGGTCATCAAAGGTCATATTGAAGCTTTTTCCGGAAAAAAAGCAATCAGTTTCTAAAAGACTGTTGCCGTATGGATCTCGTCAGTACTCTAAAATTAATCCAGCTGTCGCAAAGTGTGTTCAGAATTTCTTGAATTATAGAAAGTCCATCTTTGGCTAAACTTTTTTGAGCTTGAGTTACTTTCAAATCAAAGAACACAATGTCAGTTTTTCACAAAGCTCACCCAGTACCCAGCGAAGTCCAAGGGGAGTTGACGAATGCGTATAAGGATGGCATTGAAAACGAAACATGGAACCTAACTTAACTCAACAATTTTGACGCACTTGTTGTTTCTATAAAGAAAGGGTTACGTCCTGGCCAAAACAAAGCCTTGGTTAGAGCAGGTAAAAATGATTCAGGGAGAGTGAACCTACAGCCTAATCCCCATCATCATCCTATGCCTCTTTGAGACGAAATGATGCACAAGTTAGGTGGTGGTTGTGAGTTCACCAAATGTTGAAACCACGCAATCAACGACAACTAACTTTGACTATCCACATAGGTCTACTTCAGCAGAAATACCTACCTTTTGTTATTATGTCAGCTTCTGGTTACTTTCATAAAGTAATGGACCCACTAATGAAATGAAGGGAAAAGGAAGTTTTGTACTATTAATGCAATTAGCAATGTGCTGGCTCCAGCTGATCGCAACTCTCGCTAGCGAGAGGGTACATGGACCTTTTCCTGGCTGTTGATTTGCAATCTATGTATGATAAAGTACAACAGAAATCATTTGAAGTTCCATAGACAAAAAAATATGAAACAAATCAGCTGTGGGGGCTACCTTTATAACTAGATCATTTTAGCAACCCAAACCTTCACTTGACCGTGCCTTCTCTATCTCATTTCTAGTTTTCTTTATAATATAAATATATACATCTATATCCTTATTATTAGGGATTAATCTAAGACCTAATGGTGAATTTTTATAACAAATGTATATTTTTGACGTACAACCTTCAGACTCTTTTGAAGATAAAGTCAAAGGTAATTGGGGCATTTTTAATAGGCCTTTTGGTACATGCTTTCAAATGACTTACTCAAGCTCAATCTAAAAAAGAATTTAAAAGATTTAGTTCGAGATTGTGATGTGATTAGCGAGAATTCGTTTGAATTTTTAATCATCTCCGGCTTGGAAATCTGGTTTTAACCACAAATCCTAGACAAAATTTTCGTGAGCCACCAGCTCTGTCCGATTTTTTTAAAAGGGTATTGGTAGCACGTTAGATTTCCGACTATTCCAAGATAAGCATGTTTTTCTACGTTATTAGCAAGACGAAAAATACAGTAGATTGAATCACATTAGTTTCACAATCTACTGAAATTTATACGGCTACTACATTTTTAAAGACATAATTAACTATGAAACAATTATTTTACTCTGATCAATCTTTCTGTGCCAGGGGCCCCTTTACATTGGCCCATGCAAAATGTTTGACCGATCTTAGGTGTCTAAATTTGAAGCGTCAACATCTAATATACCTAACAAGTAAGTTTGGTATTGTCTTTTATAGTCCCATGTATTTGTTGCCACCAATACCGTTTAACTGTCAAAGAGAAAGACAGTCATTAAGGTAATGAGCATACTTTAATATTATCTTAAGCACCTGAATCTCTGTTTCGTGCATGGACTCCTAAATAATAACATAGTAACATGTTATTATTTGGGAGTCCCTGGTTTCGTGCTACAGTAGAATTCATTCTGCCAGATGACTCCAAACCCTAATCTCTTCCGGGAGCCAATAAACAATCACTGGGTGGTACTTAATCCTGACTTTTGCCCAGGGCCCCTGTAATTTCATCTGGTTATCATGTAGCAGACAAGACAGTAAATAAATCGTCACCTTATTTCAGCCAGAGAATGAAACAAAGGCTTAAGTCAAGTGGGTATTGGTTTGTCCAGGCTACGGCTATGGCTGAATCTTGCTATAGAAAGGGGTGACAACACTTGCCTCTGCAGTTAGGGGAAAGCAGGTTGAACCGGGTAACCTCAGTCCACTAAGGGGAAATAAGGCGTCCCCTCCCGACTTGCTTAGTCTTGGGGTGATACCTCGAGCAAGTATCAGCAACCCCTTAGCCTCCCCTGCCAGGGTTATGATGAAGACGTCAGCAGCGGGGCGTCGGATGTTTCTTCAGGGTGGAAGAACTCTCTAGTTAGAGTCAACGGATTGGAGCGACGCAGCAGCTAGGCGGATGATCTGTCACGACACGGACAACGACTAGGTGTCATATACCGTTACAACATGGTACTGCGCGACAGAAGGCAATGGCAAACCACTGCCGTATTTGCAAAGAACATTATGATGACAAACCTAAAACCAAGAAAAGCAGATAACGACGTGAAGGGGATTGTATCCCCGAGGAGCAATCCCTCGCCCGGTATGATTACCTTGAAACCGCAGGGGGGCCAGACCGTCTGAGGCAATCCCAACTAGAAAAGTATCAGAATAGGAACTTGGAATGTAAGAACACTACATCAAATTGGAAAACTTGAGAATGTAAAACAAGAAATGACACGAATTGGAATCAACATCCTTGGGTTATGCGAAACCAGATGGAAGAATAGTGGAGGTTTTAGAGGTGACAATCATAGACTGATATACTCAGAAGAAGATACTCATAGGAGAGGAGTGAGCCTATTATTAGACAAAGAAAGTGCGAAATGTGTCTAAGGGTATTGGCAACTATTAGAGAGAGTTTTGTTAGTGAAATTGGAAGGAAAACCGTTCGACATATCAATCATTGTGGTATTTGCACCAACATCAGACAGTGAAGAAACAGAAATTGAAGAGTTTTACGAGTAATTGGACAAAGCTCGATCGCAGTGCAAATCACAAGAAGTAATACTGATAATGGGGGATCTAAATGCAAAAAGGACAAGTCGAAGAAGGAAAAATAAAATAAAAACATAGTCTTGGTGAACAAAACGACAGAGGAGAGAGAATGGTGCACATCGAAGGAACAAATAATCACTAACACATGGTTCGAAGAGCACCTAAGAAAACTATGGACGTGGAGAACCCCAGGAGGGAAAACGAAGAATCAAATAGACTACATAACTATCAATAAGGTTTCGAAATGCAGTTGCAACATTGCAAGACATACTCTAGTTCAGACTGCGGAAGTGAACATCTACCTGTCGTCTGCAAAATAGATACTGAAATTATAACAACTAAAGAAAAAGAAGAAAGAACCAAAACTGCAGTATGAGAAATTGATAGAAGATCCAGAAACAAGAAAAGAATTTAACGTAGAAGTCAAGAATCGTTTTGAAAACCTTGAAGATGAAGGTGAGTTTAATTCCTTCTGGAAAAAATTCAAAGAATCGGTAGTCTTTGCAGCAAAGAAGGTCTTACCGGAGAAAGAAAAACATACTGAAAAGAATGGATGACATCAGCGATCTTAGAACTAATGGAAGAAAGACGACAGACAGAAGAAGCGCGGAATATAGAACACTCGACCAATAAATCAAAATAAAATGTAGAGGAGCGAAAGCGGAATGGCTCAATGCAGAATGTGAAACGATAGAACAACACAAACAAAGAGATCCCGCAAAGATGTACCAAAAGATCAAAGAAATCAGTGGCTGCAGATCTCCAGCTTCCTCTAGATGTTTTCAATCTAAAGATGGGAAGATCATCATGGAGAAAGAAAAGGTCTTGGAAAGGTGGACGGAGTACATCGATGAATTGTTCAAAGACAACAGGGGAGAAAAACCAGCCATAAATAAGAACATTGATGGCCCTAAAATTCTGGAATCTGAAGTAAAGTCAGCACTAAAGAAAATGAAAAAGAATAAAGCTGCTGGACCCGACGAGATTGTTACGGAAATGCTAACATCTCTAGAAGACTTTGACATAGAGAAACTAACTGATCTGGTAAACAAAGTCTACGACAGTGGAGATATCCCTAAAGATCTAAGTAAATCCATCTTCATCGCACTACCTAAAAAGCAAGATGCAACAGCTTGTGAATTAAATCGTACAATACGTCTGATGAGTCACGTGGTCAAAGTGATTCTGAAAATCATCATGAACAGAGCTCGAAAAAAGATCAAAAGAGAAATTGGGAAAAAACAGTGTGGCTTTATGGAAGATACGGGTACCAGAAACGCCATCTTCATGATTCTAATGTTGGCTGAAAGAGCAATAGAAATGCAGAAGGATCTTTACCTGTGTTTCATAGACTATACGAAGGCACTCGACAAGGTCCAACATGAGAAACTGTTTCAAGACCTCTTGCACTAGATCTAGATGGCAAATATCTTCGCTTCATTCGCAACCTTTATTGGGAACAAACTGGTTCTACACCTGTGGATAATGAACTGAGTCAATACGTCAAGATCAAGAGAGGTGTAAGACAGGGCTGTGTGTTTTCTCTTGGCCTATTTGACCTATATGGGGAAAAGATCTTCAGGGAACTGGAAGGCTTGGATGGAATTAGTGTTGGTGGTCACAATCTGAATAACCTGAGATTCACAGATGACTCTTCGTTAGTTTCAAACTCTCAGCAAGGACTGCAGGACCTCTTGAACAAAGTAGTGGATGAAAGCAAGAAGAAAGGACTCGAAATAGATCGCAAAAAGACCGTGTGTATGGTAGTAAGCTTGAAACACAATCCTAGATGTAGATTACTCAATTGGAACTGACCAAATCCAGAAGGTGGACAAGTTTAATTACTTGGGAAGCTACATCATCCAGAATGGTAAATGTGACGTTGAAATGGAGCGGAGAATTGGATTAGCAATGGATGCCTTCGATCGACTAGGAAAAAATTTTAAACACCAGAAAATGTCAATGTCCACAAGAACGAGAGTACTGCAGTGCTACGTAATATCTACCCTGCTGTATGGAAGTGAATTCTGGACAATATCAGTCGGAATGGAAAAGAAGTTGGAAGCCGCTGAAATGTGGTTCTTGAGGAGGATGTTGAGAATATCATGGACTGATCATGTAGCAAACGATGACGTTTTACAAAGAGCAGGAACAGAAAAGAACCTGTTGAGGACAGTCCGAAGAAGGCAGATGGAATTCTTGGGACACGTCATGAGGAAGGAGGGTCTGGAAAACTTGGTACTGACGGGACGTATAGAAGGAACCAGAGACAGAGGGCGGCAGCGAAGTACATTTTTGGGAAATTTGAGGGACTATGTGGCAAAAAANTCCAGAAGGTGGACAAGTTTAATTACTTGGGAAGCTACATCATCCAGAATGGTAAATGTGACGTTGAAATGGAGCGGAGAATTGGATTAGCAATGGATGCCTTCGATCGACTAGGAAAAAATTTTAAACACCAGAAAATGTCAATGTCCACAAGAACGAGAGTACTGCAGTGCTACGTAATATCTACCCTGCTGTATGGAAGTGAATTCTGGACAATATCAGTCGGAATGGAAAAGAAGTTGGAAGCCGCTGAAATGTGGTTCTTGAGAAGTATGTTAAGAATATCATGGACTGATCATATAGCAAACGATGAAGTTTTACAAAGAGCAGGAACGGAAAAGAACCTGTTGAGGACAGTCCGAAGAAGGCAGATAGAATTCTTGGGACACGTCATGAGGAAGGAGGAGAACTTGGTACTGACTGGATGTATAGAAGGAACCAGAGACAGAGGGCGGCAGCGAAGAACATTTTTGGGAAACTTGAGGGAGCATGTGGCAAAAAAACCCTAGAGGAATGCAATACAAACAAGTGGAATTTTACATCTGACAAGGAGCAGGGTTAATTGGAACATCATAATAGCCAACGTCTAAAGACAAGGCACTTAGAAGAAGAAGATTGGTTTGTCACACAGGCCAACCTTTCACGATGAATTCTTCTGTAATACTTCCGTAACATTCAGATCTGATAGACACACAGAATGTTTGTCTGGAAACTTAGCCTAGGCACAGAGTTCCGTTTTGCGTCCTATTTCCCTCATGCGACATTATTTGGACAGAATTTGCTCTTGTGTTGGATTCGACGTTTACAAGCTCATACAATTTATCAATTAGTAAATAAGGTGGTCTCTAAATTTGATTAATTGAAAATTGTTCAAAATTAGAAAAAAAGAGTTCCAAAAACCAGAAAAAATCAAATCTGTAATGCCAATTTAATAATGTTTACAAGGACAACATATTGTCAGTATCGTTTAAAGTCCAATTAATAAACAAGTGGTACCTTGCTTTGACGGGGTACGGCCTTAATTTATGGGGAAAAAAAGAACTTTGGTTGGCAGGCCTTCTAGCAACGATGTCACAATTAATTCTGCCACATCGTCAGGTGGAGAAGAAGTTAAGTGAGGATTACAGTTTTTGCAGTTCTCAGATTTTCGGACGTCACCCTTAAACCAATATTTCTTTTAAATCTGTTGTTTCTGAAAGAACCACTTCTTATGTATGACATATACATATACGAGTATTATTAAAATTACTCAGAAACGAGCCTTTGTATTAGAGAGAGCCAAAGAACTAGCCTTTGAGTAAACAAATTTATTCACTCTCAGGACCTGACAAAACCAAAATCATATTTTCCACCAGGAAAGGAAATCCTTCCCCTCCCTCCATTGAAATGGCTCTTAGTCCGGAGATTCCGCATGTTCAGACAGTGAGATCGCGTAGGGAAAGGTCTTCCCAAAAATTAATTGACATTACCTTACGGCCTTACATCCAATTGGATATCATTATTAAAGTATCGTATAGAAGAGGGAATTACCTTAAACCCAAACCAATTTTGTATTTGCACAAAGGCACAATTTTTCTTTGTGTAGAATACCATTATCATGCTTGAGTAGGTACACCATTTTGTCATTTGAATCTCTTTGGCCGTGTTTTAAAGTGAGATTCTCACTTGATTGCTCTTGCTTTAATCTAACAACCCTTTTTGCACTGATGTGATGTCGCAAGCCTAAGACTTTACTAACGTTATGAGCACAAAATGTGTTCTCATGAACTCTTCTCTCAGTTCCACATGGTTTCTTACCATTTGGTCTAATTTGTTACTTACAGCGCCTTCATCTCAACCCTGTTGTAGTTTCATGCGTAAAGCTAAAGTCTGTACTGATCAACTTTACTTCTGACTGGTTGTTAAGTGCAAATGGTGTCTGCAAATCACAGAGGACCAAGTGGTAACAAGTAAAACAATCCCTCTATTATTTGTCGCATGAGCGTAAAAAATACTGCACCTTGAACGGTCGACTGAAGTATTACACCACGAAATAAAATGCCTAAAGTTCTTGTGTGGCTATTTGAAGATGAAATTTGAATAACAAGGAACTGAAAATATATTTGAATTTAAACCACTTTTTAAAAATTGTAATTACATTTAAACGAATGTAATTACAATTTTAAAACGATATTGTCACAGTCCTTTTTTGCTTTCTCTTTCCAATTAATCAAAATGTAGGTAGAAGAATGGCACTCTTAAAAAATATCCGGCCACGTTAAATATCCTGTATTTTCGAGAGTTTGAACTTTATCAAAATCGCTTCATTTATCCACTTCCCACAAATTTCTTCTTTTATTTCTGAATGCATTCTATCCCTTTCATCTAATTATTAAAACAATAGTCATATCCAGATCTGTGTTATGCTTTGCGTTTCTATTTTGCCATTGTCTGATCACATGCTTTTACTTGTAAACAGAGCTGGAAATAAAGTCTATTGCGTGACCAACAGGTTTATCTCACTGGATTTACACAATTAGTATCACGCAAAGTCTTTTGTGAAGTATCTCTATCCTTTGGTTGGCATTTAAAGAATGTCAGTCGAGAATGATTGCATCAGATTTGAGAGCAAAAAAAAATATCATGCAAAAATGACAACAATGAAACAAGCTTATGTTTTAAAAATTCTTTGTATGTTATGAGCATATTCAAAGATAACACTTTGATATTTTGTTTCACTATTAGGGACACAGGATTAGCAACACATTTGATCTTTAGCTATATCAACTTTAAGCTTCACTGCAACATAAGAGCTTTCCTTTGGGCAGGATAAATGTTGGCGCAAATTTATCGTGTACGTCATACTAGATGTCTGAGCATGTGGAAGACTTTATTTTTGTGCATGATTTAAGTGCCATAAATTCCTCCCTAAAAGCTACAGCAACGAATCGAAAACTGTCTAAAAAGTCTTCGTTTGACCAATAAATGCAACTTAAATTGTTTTTCTTTTATCCTTTTTTCAGTATGAATATCCTAACAGTTGTAAAAAAAGAGATATTTTCAAGTTAGGGATGTCTTCAATTCAACATTTCCAATTAAGAAAATATAGGCTGTTGACAATTGGGATAATTTATAGCTACCAAAATTGCTAACAAGTGAAGTTCGAGTTCCGCGCTATCCATTTACAATGCTATTAATCTACACGATATCATAGTTTTAACAAGTTTACAGAGGGTATCTATTTTTCAACTATTTTTATACTGTAGATTTAAGGTACGCCTATACATGTTGTGTACTTAAAAATCCGCAAGTGGAACCACAAAGTTTGGGTTGTCGTTTTCAGGCCATATCAGAATGTATTAGCTACAAGTGATGGCAGGTTCGCCTGAATATGGAATTCAGCTCTAGTTCTAGCTATTAGTTGCATAAACAAAGAATTTTCTTATTCAAATCTGAATTCGAAGATTCCAGCAAATACCAGTCGTAGATGAATGCGAACTGTTAACTGTCACCTGCATATAAACGTGACTGGCTTTCTATGTGTGAACTTGTATATGTTGCTAATAGCTGCGCACCTTTTGTAACTATTGACGTCTTAATATCACTTCAAAAGAAATATTGTTTCACAGGGAAGCGCGTCCCAATCTCAGATTTTCAGACGTCAATCTTAAACCGATATTTCTTTTAAATCTTACATGTGGTATCATTTGTACGAGTAATATTAAAATTACTGAAAAACAAGGGTTCATATTCGAAAGAAACTGAGATGCAGCCTCGGAGTAAACAAGTTTATTCACTCTTAAATAACACTGGAGAAAAAGACTGAAATAACTTGTGGCACCTCAGAATAAGTTGAATTTTATCCACGCAATTCCTAATTAAATTTTGTATGGCACTCAATTAAAAACCTAAATAAGACAACTCTATGAAAAGCAACCACCATATCGTTAAGTCATGAGAAGCATTTAATACCAACTTCAAAATAATAAAAAGTTAATTAAATTTAATTGATTTAACGAAGGGCTGTTTTAGAGGTAATATCCAGGAATTCAAAGGCTGTCAAAGCTTTGAAAGGCATTGAAGATAAGCTCCCACTGCTCTGCAAAATATTCTAACATGACATGCATTTCCGACAGCCTTTGACATCTAAAGTCCAACGTCTGACTTCCACGTGATGAAATTGCTCTTGCTGACAGAAGAGCGGGCGGGGGAGGGTATTTGGTGCCTAACCTAAATGAGCTAAAGCCTCAGCTGTCCACTTGGCTTTTGGCAGATGAGACTTTAGCCCATTGGAGTTAGCCAAGGAAAGCAATCTATCTAGGAGATGAAAACTTCGACTTTAAACCTACGTTGTCTGGTGGAAATCATTAGAGGTAAAAGGGCTAGGAGGACTCATACTCAAAAACCGAAAATGCAGAAAATTCTGGACCGTGGACTCCTTGGTCAGAACAGAGAATACATCTGTAGATATTCTGCAGCAAGCTGCATTTCCGTATACATTGAGTTAGTTACCTTGAAAAAGTATTCGGTTATAAACTATCTTAAAATACATTTCACATGAACAGTCGATTCCAAATCCACCCCTTAGTCCGGGTAAATAAGGGGTCCATCAGAAATCTGCCAGATGGTTGCTTTGGAACAAATATTAGAACCTGGAATGTTAGAACATTAAACAAACCAGGTAAAGGTGGAAATCTTATTTCAAAAAAGTCACATTTAAAAACTGACATACTTGGAATATTTGAAATCCACTTGACTACAGAAACGTCCGACAGTTTACTGGACTAGTTATCATGCGACCATCCGTAAACGATAAACTACACAAACAAGGGGCTGCTATTTGGCTTAGAAAAGATATCGCCAACAAATTAGTTAATTATCACTTGAAATCAGAGAGATTGATTAGCATTAATATTGATTCACTAAGCATTCTCACAATCTTTCAAATTTATACTCCTGACAGAAGTTTCAGCGATTTTGATAATGATCAAGTCTACGAAGTAAGTGGAAATTAAACCACTCCCACGATTTAAGAATTATTTAATCCTTATTTGTTTAAATGCCAAACTAGGGAAAATACTTATTTTGTGGGGCCTCCTGTTGCAGGAAAATTTGGTACAGTGTATTGTCTAGATTAATAACTAAGGGGTAAGATTGTTATAATTTTGTGCCATTAATAACTTGGCAGCAGCACAACGTGAAAGCAGAAAAACAACTCACGTCTCTACACATAGAAAAAACAGAAACCAAATCGACTCCATACTCATGCTAAACGACTTTCTAAAAACTGTGAGGGTTTGCAGAACATAAAACTCTGTTGACATTGGCGTTATTAATGGGAAAAGTTCTCATAGGTTCATAGGCAAAGCAAAAAAAGAAGGAGAGACGTTAGAAGATATGATGTCTCGAAACTGAATGAACCTGAAACAAAAGATTGATTTCAACAAAAAAATCAGGGGCAGATTTGAACCCATATGGACTTCAATATCGATTAACTATATAATAAATTCATGGTTGCTACCATGGTATCTGAAAAAAGATATTTCTGCTAAATTCTATTCAAACACGGGAAGGGAACAATTCACTATGAAAAGAAAAGAGCTTTGAGAGGGAGGTAAAACATTTTTAGGAATAATATGACCAACATGATGATTCAAAGATGACTCTGCTACGAAGTAGTTTAAACTTGATAAAGGGCTCCAGCTGTTGGAAGACCATTACAAAAAGTAGCTTATCTTGTCCTTTTAACATGAGAATTAAGTATTACATTCACTTTACACCAATCATGTCAATTGAGAGGATGTTATACCTGACATAACAAGAGTAGAGCTCATGACCTAAAGCATTGGGAGTCAACAATATTACAAACGAAGTCACCACAGTTGGAAGGGAAAGTTTTCAAGATCATAGTGGTAAGAATAAATGAGAAGTGGATAGAATGTTAAACGAAAGTCATTATGGTTTCACTTCAGACAGGGATACTGCAGGCGTCATTTTTTTTGCCTATCAAATGAATTAAAAGGCCATAGAAAGAAATGTTCCACAGTACTTTTATTTTATCGACTTTACATCTCTTTTTGATACTGCTTTGAGGAATGGACTTATAAAAATGCTATTGAAAATCTGAGTAAACCCCAAACTTGTCAACATCATTAAATTTATGTGTGATAACACTAAATGTGTTGACACTATTAGCAATGTGCACACTGGTCTGTTTGACGTAATTAATGGTATTCCATAGGGCTGAATTCTCTGTCCTATCTTGTTTAATATTTTTTCTTATTTGTCTTAAATATTTCATGGGCGAAATACCCAACCTACAAGACTTTCACTAAGATAATAACCTACCAAATGATGTCCGATGTGCAGAAGATTCCACTCTGATGTTCATACAGCTTGGAAGCATTGAACTCCCTGCGAAAAAGCTGAATGTTTCCTGATAATGTGGACTACAGATAAACGCAAGATAATGTAAGGTTATCCCTCCAGTATCCTCATGCAGTACAGAAGATGAAGAAAATAAATTGAGAAAGTGGATGATTTTTTTTCTGGCATCAGTAGTGCTAAGTACATCAAACGACGTGAAAAGAAGAATAACCCTTGAAGGCAGTACATCAGGGAGACCTAGAGAGAATATTTAGCCCAGAGAAGACATGATAAACAAACTGAAAGTATAATTTATGCTGCCCTAATAATGCTTATAGCCTTACACACCTCAGAAACGGGACCTATTAGCAGGAGAATCTAGAAGATTGAATGTTTTTGAAAACGATCGTCTGCAAACACTGAAAGGTAAAACACGTCAGGGCAAATAAAGTTGTCTCATACCAGATGAATGCTTGGGGTTATGGATAACATCCTAAACATGATTAAGAAAAATATGTTAAACTGGTTTGGAGTTGTCAACACAAGACATAATAAGACTTTTCTTGAAAGAGCCTTTAAGGAAGAGATTGGTGGGGGTGGAAAGGACGACGAAGACCCAAACAACCACAATTCAAAATCTAATAGCGTCCATTTGCAAAACATACAAAGCTCCTTCCCTTTTTGGCAGCACTTGTACATTCAGCATAATTACTGAGATATCTATAAAATAATAGCCTCCCCCACTCCCATATTTCAATTTTCCAATGTTGTATCGTACAAGGTCTGAAAATGCTCACTGACACATTGTTATTGGCTTTTTAAAATATATTTTTCAAACTTTCCGTCTTCTAACTTATAACTTTATCTCAATAGATTCTGTCTGATCGCTCTCAACTAGCATTGAGACTTGATTTCCTGTAATTTCTGTCACCCAAGCCTTTCTCCGTCACAGTTTTTGCGATCAGTTCCTGCTGCACCTGTCTTTAGTACTTCGTTACACTTTAAGCCTAGGTTCCTTCCTCTGAAAAGCTGGTTTCGGAATTTACCTCCATGTTTGAGATTTCTTTTCATCTGTAATTTTCTTCATTTTAAACAATGATTTTCGGAACCCTTAAACCTATTCCTTCAAACACAATGGGGAGACGAAGTAAAGTATCTGATTCACAGATTAAAACGTGTGATAACCCGAGGGCAGCGTTACCCACTGGGGCACTGTCGCTGTAAGCCTCGCGGTGTCCTTAATGCCTCTCACACCCAGTTCTCGGATCTAAAGTTCGATGCAAAGCCTACTTGAAGACCACCCGGGGTCAGAGCCCCGCTGGGAAACACTGGCTTCTTCCTTCAACTTTCGCACTCACACAGAGCAACCAATTTTGAGACCCACTCTTCCATTCGATGACCCCGAGAATAAAATTTTTTCACTATGTTATGGCTCTGATGACAGTGACATCTCAGGCTTCCTGCATGCCGTGCCAAACTATGCCATGGGGATGACAGTGAAGAAAAGATTTCCTTAATGACCTCCTGTTTTGCATCCTCACGCAGCTTACGCTGTTTTGCTTCCCTACGCAACGACAAAACTGGAATAGATGTTGGCCACAGTTATCTTTTTGCAGATTTAGAGCATAGCTCCATGCAGCCCCCATGTACCATGTACACTTGTTCTTGTTTACGAACTTGATTTCTTCCTCTACACTACAGTGTTGTTCACGTTTGGTTGGGTAAGAACATTTCATTGAGAGGAAATGAAAATAAAGTGCAAGAGCCGCTTCGTGCCTACCACATCACCTGTAAGGGCAACCTCAAAATTACTCAAAAACAGGAAGTCTTAAGCAAGACAACAAAACACACAGCCTTTGACTAGCAAGATGCACAATGGTACTTTTTGTCGTTACTGACAAAGTGCGTGCACAGAATCCTGGAAACGAATTATTTCAAAGGGTCACAAAATGGGACAATCGCTCTCTTTCTCGGTAATTAGCAACCAGATACTCAAGTTCACTAATACACTACTACAACCACTTCCATAAAAAAAGCGAAACTCCCTTGCTCTATCTATATGGGATTCCAGAGATGTAACTTATGCAAATTTTTTTATTTATTGTAAACACAGCATGAGGAGAATTAACAATATTTCTTTCGAGAATCAACAAGACAAAAACAAAAAAATTGAAAACTTCAGTTCAATACTCCACAACAATGCAAGGGGCGGGCTTTTCTAGTTTTTTTGACGTCATAAACGAAGGATATTTTTAGTCCAATTCAATACAAACACCCATTTTGACATGTCGGCATTTTCTTACTTTGAATAGTACAGTGTACTTAAATACTGTTCAAAAAGCTGATCAAATGTAATATCTTTGAAAACCACACAATCTTTCACTTAAATATACCATGGAAACAATCATTGCCTACTGAAATGAGTGTTTTTGAGATGTGCAAAAATATTAACCCTCCTGGTATTGAGACAGTCACATTAAAGGATTTTGTTCAATGAAATATAGCAGTGTTCGTAAATTAATTCATTACTGGCACTCGAGCTTAGTTTGTATACTGATGATATTCAACTACGTTTGTTGAAGAAGAATACAAATGTTGGCTTACTCTCCCATAACTAGTATTGACATTGGAATGACTTTGCTTCTCCCTATTTCCTGTTTATACAATATCTGGTAATTCGTTTAAAATTCATATTAAAGAAAAGCTAATTCTGTAATTTCTTTTTTAATTTTTTTTAGTGAATATCAGTTTAATTTAAGACGACGGTGGATCAGCCGGGGCTGTAACTCCACTTTTCAGAAAGACAGAAATTTTAAACTGTCAGTCAATAGTATTTGGTGATTACTGCTTCTTAATAGCCCTGTTAAGTTTTTCTGTCACACTTCATCTAATGTTATGCTGGTATATATCACCTTTTAGATATTACAAAGATAAGTTTGCAAATGTGTTTCATTTGAAAGAGCGTTTATTACATTTTCACGAATTAATCAGGATTAGCCTATTCAAATTTCCCCTAGCCTAGTTGACATTCAAAATACTGAAAAGCCTTAAGTCTTAGCATTTTGAACCAACTCTAATCTCCATTAAGCACTAAACTACCAGAGTTATAACAAAGACTGTATGTACATTGCAAACATCTCACTGGACACGGCAGCAGGGTATTTGGTGTTAAAAAAAGGCCTCTATTATAATGCATTCCTTGTTGCATAGGTCAATTCTGTGTGTTAAACTGGTCAAGGTAAAAGGCGACCTCCTTAAGTCTGACAAAAGAAGCGTTAATAATACTAGAATTTTCGCTACCTTGGAACACAAATGTTGGTTGCAAGACGCTCTGGCTTTTTGTTTATTACTGATCTTGTGGTTAGTTGGGATACCTTTTGTATTTTATAAAGGCAATTTGCAGTTTTATCTCATTCTTATGAGTATGTCAGTCAGGATTAAGGAAATGTCGAGATGTAATTAAAAAACTATTTTATCATATTCACGAGTGTAGTTTGTTTATTTTTTAAGTAACTGATTTGGTATTGTGCTATGGCTGTTTTGGGGTATTTTTGCCGCCACGCTACAAATTTACCTCACTTTGACGAGGTAAATAAGTTGGAGATCTAGCCTGGAATGTCCAAATCATTGGTCTGGACCAATATGGTGTTAAAGCTGAAAGCAACACCAGGCACAATTTGTTCCTATAACACTGTCCAACAGCCAAAATGGTTCTGACATGTTGTCAAATTTTTCTGACTAATTTTAGGCTAAAATTTCCAAATCTGACCTCCAAAACTCTCTAACGCCTACCATTGTTCCAGTACAGCATATGCCTACTTTTTGGTAGAAGTATACATATAGGCCAATAATATTTTTATTTTAATAAGCTGAAGATATAAAAATAGACACAAACAAACCATAATTAATGATACTATACATATCAAAAGTGTTTTTGAACTTTAATTTTGCGTTTGTATGAGGAACTATCACTTTCTCGCTGTAAAGTCCAACAATAGTCACCCATCATATTCGGATTGAATCGACCTTGATCTCGAGTTTCCATGATGGCAATTTCCTAGTGGAATCTTTCTCCATGCTCATCGCTGACTTCGCCCAGTTTCTTTGGAAAGAAATCCAGGTGAGAATGAAAGAAATGTATCTTAAGTGACATTCGAACACCAAGCTCTTGGTAACTCTTCAGCATTTCGTCAACAAGCTCTTCATAATTTGGAGCTCTAAAATTTCCGAAGAAAGACTTTGTAAGAGCCACAAAGCTATCCCAATCAGCCATTTCTAACTCTGATAGTGCATTTCTAAAGTCTTGGTCATTCAGTATAAGACGAATTTGGGGACCATTAAAAACACCTGCCTTTAATTTAGCATCAGATAAAATACCTTTGAACTTTGTCACCAAATAATGAAAACCATCACCATCTTGATCCATGGCTTTCACAAAGTTCTTCATTAATCCGAGTTTCAAGTGAAGTGGTGGTAAAAACACCTTTTCAGGGTCAACAAGACTTTTGTTAAGACAGTTAAACTTCCCAACTAAGTCTTTTGGTCTCTCTGGCCAATCCCTTTGTATATAATGTTTAGTGTCTGATCTGCTATCCCATAGACAAAGGAAACACATGTGCTTTGTGTAGCCTTGTTGCAATCCAAGAAGCAAAGAGATTACCTTTAGGTCTCCACAGATGTTCCATTGATGGATCTTATAGTCAACTGCAGACAACAGTGTCTTCATAGTTTCATAACTTTCACTCATTTCATGGGCGTGAGCAATTGGAACAGAAGGTAATTCGTTACCATTATGGAGAAGGATTGCCTTCAATGTATCCTTTCCAGAATCAATAAAAAACCTCCACTCATCTTTTTCATAAGCATGAGACTTTCAAAGATGTTCCATTAGTGACACAACATCATAGCAGTAACAAAGTTTGCCATCCATTTTGAAATACTGTGAGAGCTTCTCATGCCTTTGGCGGAAAGTGGTAGTGTGAACTCCTTCTTGCAGCAAATTCCATTGGTTGAGTCTGGATCCTAGTAGTTCACTTTTCTCTTTAGGTAGATTAAGATCTCTTACAAGGTCATGCAACTCGTCTTAACTAATAAGATGGGGCTCCTTGCTCTCTACATCTTGAAAGTCAGTATCCATGCATTCACCATCTTCACTAGATTCTGACTCACTTTGGCTACCTAATGGAGGTTTGGGAACTGGTGACTCAGGACTATGAGGAACTGGTCTGTGAGCAGATGGCACATCTGGATACTTAATCTTAAATCGAGTTTTCACAGAATAACCTTTGGTATTAGTGAGGCAGCAGTAGCAGTCAGAAGAATGATCTTTTTGTTCACGCCAAACCATTGGTACAGCAAAAGGCATACCAGAAGGCCGTTTGCTTAATTGTATAGTGCTTATTACTCTCCCTGTCTTTCATACACACGAACACACATATATACATATACATAAATACAAAGCAGTAAGACATGAATAGGAAAATAATGAATTTTGATAATACCAAGACTTTTCTTCCATAACTGGCGTTTTTACGAAATTCATGGTTCTCGAAAACTAGACGTGATAGAGAAAAATGGAGATCATATTCGGAATCTACAGGTCAAAATTAGTAAGAATCACTACACACTATGTCAGAACCATAAAACTTTTTAAATTTTGTTGACCAGTGTAATTCAAGCCTGAAATACGATCTTCCTCATTGTCATATTCAGTTTTCTTACTGTATTGCAAGATAAAAGCTGCACAATTTTCTACTTCTCTCCTGAGCTTTATTTACCTTCTAATACTATTCTACCAAAACTAATGTACTGGTGTCGTATGCCTTCTGCATCTCTCAAAAGCTCCATTTATTGAAATATTCTACTGACTGGTTTACTCACTTTGATTTTTACATATACATCAATTTAGAAAAGAGACAGGTTTAACTGTGGATATTCAGCAATTCTTTTTCAAATAGTTAGACTGCAAAAGACTGCAAAAGACTGCAAAAGACTGCAAAAAAAAATTCAGGTATTTCCATCCAATACAAAGGCTATCAAATATATGCGTCATAGTTGGGGTGTATGGGCTGTTCAGATGGGATACAATCCAGTAACAACAACCAGGTGACTTACAGGTGATTCGAATACTAAACTCTTACGTTATCCCAGCCCCTACCTGTGGTTGTAAAAGCTAGATTGCTCCGTCAACCCTCGAAAGGAAGCTGGAGGCAACATATATGTGGCTATTACGTTGCATTTTGAAGGTTTCCTGGACGGAACATGTGACAAATGAAGAGGTTTTGGACAAAGCTGGATGCAATAAAACTCTGTTGTCTACCATCAGAAGAAGGCAGCAGTCATTTCTGGGGCAAGTGATTAAACAAAAAGGACTTGAAGACCTGCCTTTGACGGGAAAAGTTGATAGAAAACGAGGAAGAGACAGACCAAGGAAAACATTTATGAGAGGCATTTAAATATATGCTAGCCGGACAAGGAAGAGTGTGCTTCATCTACGGAGGACAAGAAAGGACAGGAGGCAGTGGAGATGCATGATGGCTGACATTCTACGAGAACATAGCTCCTGACGACGACGACGACGACTATTATTGTGGAGCCAGTAATGTCATTTACCAAGCCGTATAATGTAGAATTTTATCGTCCGTGCAATTCTACCAATATCAAATTAAAATTTGCTTTGCCAACCTTTGAGCATTTTACATTTGAAAAACGTCATCTTTTATATTTAAGCACTTTATGAAGTAGTAGCATACTGCCTATATTGCGATTAGGCACAAAAATATTAGGAGATTATGACCTTCGTCTTGCGTATTCTTTGAATCAGTGGATAGCATTCCTCCTTATCCCAGTATTAGAACACTATCTTTGCTCTGAATAGTCGTGGTAAGCAAGTTGTAGATATAAAGCTAATTACGCAATAATTTTCGTATTTGAATTCATGGAGACCCTAGATGTACTGGATGCAACTTTTGTCTCGGTCAAAAGCGGTTTAAAAACGATATTTAAAAAAAATGAAAACAGTTTTCCCATCCTGCAGCTGATTCTGAAAACGGCCTTGCCATCCTGCAGAATGATCTAGAATAATAGAAACAACTTTCTCATCTTTCCAGATGTAGATATGTAAAAACAAAAAAAATTAAATCTTTTTTCAATGAAATATTAAGAACGAAGGAATTGAAGTAGCCTATGATCTTCCCGAAATGAAGCTCAGGAGAGAAATTTCGAGATGGGTGGTAATTAGATGACGTATTTTGTTCCATGTGATCTCCATCAAAGTGAAAGAGAAAAATGTGATTCAAAAGACCTTCATATGCTGTTAATTCTCGTTATTAACAAGTTATCGAATGTCATTACGGCAAAAGCCTAATGTCTCAATTTATTTTCTTGAAGAAAAGTTATCCTCTGTATCAAATTCTATTCTTTTCCACTTCATCATTCATTTTCAATCTCTTTTGTACAGGTCTAAAGTTATTTTTAAATGTTACCGTCACTTCGATCACATTTTCAAGATAGATGCTTCATATTTCTACAAAATCTATTAAAATTCCTATGTTTTCTAGTAAACACATCCTTCCCTTCTGTTAATGCTCCTACTTTTGGTTCCAAGATACGACAAGTTTAGATGCTTTCTGAATTAGTTTTCTCATGATAAGTGATAGAGATAGAAAGTTAATTAGATCCTTTTAAGTAAGCACAACTGTTTAATTATATGTAGTTTGCATAAAATACTGAAAGATTTTTAATTGTGTCAGTATAATACAGGACTTTACATGTTGGTACAAGATTTCTGTTAGAGGAAGAAGGGATGTTTTAACGATTTGCTAAATGGTAATTCAATTCCTGACTGCATCGTAACATAGTCTGATGTATTTTCCACGAAGCCTTTTCAACAACAATACGGTTGATCGTATTTTGTTGTGTTGTCATAAATGAATGACGTCACAACGTCCTATTACACTTGCCTGTCTTCTTTAAAGTTATTACATTTGTATGTTATGGTTTTAGAAATTTGTTGAAGTACAGTTTAGTTGCTAATACGAACTTGAACTCCTGTGGCGTAAAACAATGAACGGAATCAAATTTCGTGCTGGGTTTTACAAAGTTCTTATCTAGAATCACAATCTAGGTGTGGGCATATTCTTACGATTTATGTTTTATTTTTGACCTATTTTCAGCTTCAATATTATTTCAAAGTATACTCCTTTATGTCCTGCTAAGATTCGTTTTCTTAGGGTGTCGTAATGAGTCCCTAGGATTGGAATGCATTCCAAAATCGCATCTCCACATTAATCTAGGTGTTCCTCTTAGGACATGGGGCAGGGTAGACAAGACGTAATAGTGACAAGGCGGCAAGGGCGTGAATGACCGGCACGATAAAAAATAGTTCTTAGCATCCTCACTCATGAGGAGTTACAGGCTAGACTCGCCTGGCTAGGAAGGCGTAAAACCTAGCAGGACAAGGAAAACTTTGATTTGAATCCTAAACAGATGGAGCTTGTGACCATTCGGAGCACTGCAATCGTCTAAAGGAAGAAATCCCAACAGTCAGCCTCTTTCCAGTCTTGAAGGTTGGACATTGGGCCAATCATCCTATTTAAAAACTTTTAGATTAAAAAAATCTTGGACACCCAAACGAACCCACAACACCTTGCAGAGGCAGTAGTTTTTAGTCTGGGAAGAAAAAGGAGGCATAACGCTCCTGAGTGAAAGCCATGAGGAAGCTCAAGGGGCGACTTCACCACTTCTCAAATCAATGTAACAGTGTGAGAAGTACGAACGACCCTGGAAAAGATGTCCAGATTGCTAGGGCCATCCAGAAAACCCAGATTGAGATACTAGATCTCAGCGAGAGCGGATGGTATGGTTCTGGCAGGAGAAAGTTCACTACTGATGAGATTATACTGTATTCAGCCTAAGATGATATTGCTCACGTGCTGGGAGTTGTCATCCATCATGATGTCATTGATTGGTCGCTACCAAGCTGACTGTCATTTATGTGTACTCACAACCCAATGAAGCTTACAAATCTAATAAAGAGAACTTCTATGAAGCACTTACTGAGACAGTTAGGCAAACTTATCGATACAACATGCTAGTCGTAACAGGTGATTTTAATGTCAAGTTTGTCAGGGATCTAGAGTCATGCAATAAAGTGATGGGCAGCCACAATCTAGGAGGACGGAATAAGAATATAGAGAGCCAGTGAGTTCTGCTCCATGAATGAGCTAGTCATCGTATGAACACTCTCCCAACACAAAACGATCCATACCTTGACATGGGTGTTACCAGACGGCAACACAAGGAACCAGGTCGACCACACGCCCATCAAAAGAAAGTTCAGGTCGTCATTTCTAGACATTGGACTTTACAGGGATACTAAAGTGGTTAGTGGCCATTACTTCGTGAAAACCATGATCAGACTGAAGTTGAAGATGCCAACAAAGATCGAGCAACGCATGACATAGACAAGCGAAAGAGGGAAGAAATTAGGAGACTATTTTGGTTGAAATTATGCAACAGGTATCAAGCGTAATTTTGAAAATTCAGAACTTTATGGACTCAGAGGAAGCCACAGACGTAAGGGCGTTATCATGTCATGTCCTTTTATCATTGTCAGACTCTAACGATGGGTGATGTATCTCTCGAAAAGTAACTCATAAAAAGCTTACGACTCATGACTTCATAAAGCTTTTACATCTAAGATTTGAAGCACTTAAAATGGAAGCACCAGAACAATGTAAATACAGCAATACTATCAAGGTTCTGTGTCCCAGAATAGAAAAAACATGAAATGAAACTGTTAAAGAGGTGCCAGGGTACAACAAGTAACAAGGAGGGGTTTTACAGGATGAAGTTGCTAGCCCAATGCTTAATCCCTTCCTTTCCCGGGTTCGAACCAGCTATGGCTGGCTTTTACCCCCAAAGTGTTTCCGTAATAACTTTCACCACTCAAAAAAGATATTTTGAAGACTCAAAAAATAAAGCCTTGGGCGCTTATTTTCTACAGTTATTAAATATACTAAATAGATATCTGGACAGTTTCAAAAGAGATAGAAGAGAGATAAATGCAATCAAGATATAATTTGGGTAGGAATACGTTTAGTGTACGTTGGACTAGGTCCATATCAAGAGGTGTTCTATTGCTCAAGGACGATACCACCACGGGATGGCTGACAAAAATGGAAAGGCATTGGTTTCAGTCTTGTACATATTGTTTCAGACAACATTCAATGGAAAAACAAGAAAAATAGAAGAATAAGGACCAGGGACCAGAAAAGAATTGTCTTTATTAATTGCTTCACATTGCTGTGGGAAAAGTACTAGTAGGTGATGAAATCTTGTTCCCTATGTCAAACTGATAAAACAAAATGACGATAGAGATTATTATTCACAGTGAATTTATTAATGAACTATTGCACTTTTTTGATGTGTGATTATCCAAATCTATTATCCTTTGAAACAATGACTTGAGGAGCCATGTGAGGCCTGTGGCTGGACTTCTTTCTTATCCGAGAAAAAATACGGTGCAAATTGACCACTTCCCCTTCCCCATGATGTTGTGATCGCCGTGTAGCTACTGCATGGTTTGCCAGGAAGTAAGGCCCCTCACTTTACAAATGTGTTCACAGTAGCACCTTTTCAATACATATTTTTATAAAGTCCTTGGTCCAATCCCCGCCGTTCGTAGCACAGCTCAAAGCGAAGGTACATTGTCTCAGCGATAATCAAGGTTTAGCAGGACAAAAAGTAAATCAATGTATTTTATACAAAGAATTCAGCAGCACTTACTTTATATTTCTAAAATTGCTTGTTAGGAGTGCTCCTGTTGCTATTTTACTCCATTTTCAAGCGTTGAAATAATTATTTTGGTACTGTAGATCAAAACATTCGAGAGGTCATAAATAAAGAGTGACCTTTTTTAGCCTGTAAAACTGTCATCCTAAAGTACAAAAATTAACAGTTTTTAATATCTACAAAACAATAAGAATACGTGGCTAGAATTTCATAAAGCAACTATTTGTCATTAGTAAGACAAATAATCTGATATCAAGATTTTATACTGTTTTCTTAAGGAAATTATGAATGCACACTTACAAGAAACCTTGTTCAAAATTGATTCGACCTCAGTCCCCAAAGAACTCATTCTTTATTTTCGTTAATAAGAACTCACGCCATTAAAAAATAGCCGTATACAAGAGCAGACATTAATGCCAAAAATATGTTTTACTTTATCTTATCGGTAAAAATATTTTATTTGGTCTAATCAGGACTTTATTGACTTTCAAATGTCTGATGCCCACAGTTATTTCAACACTTGCTCTACCGCTTAATAGTTAAGACCTCTACAGCTCAAAAATATGTAAAATGTCATAATTAAAAATATTAAGCACCAAAACTGAGATCACCCAATAAACAGAAGTGCTAAATTTTGCAACGTTAATTATTTAAAAGGCAAACCAGCTAAAAGTCTAAAAATTTATTACAGGTCTCGAAACACTTAAACCGCAAAGTTTTATCCAATGAAAGCTGAAATAATAAATCCTTTAGCTTCTTAAAATTTGTATATACTAATATATTTTTAATAAGATCACTTTGTGGCAATAAAGCGATTTTAGAAGTTTAAAAAATTAAAAACTGCGTTTTCATATCCATGGCTGATCACTTCAGGTGTATATTAGCCGTCTTAATAGGAATTTTTAAATTAGGTTTTATGAAATGTAAATGCATGGCAAATGCCATGTTTCCTTTATAAAGCGCATTTACTACTACTACTACTACTACTACTACTACTACTGCTACTATTATTATTACTATTACTACTACTACTATTACTACTACTACTACTACGTTTACTACTACTACTACTACTACTATTATTACTACTACTACTATTATTACTACTACTACTACTACTTTTACTACTACTACTACTACTACTTCTATTACTACTACTACTTCTATTACTACTACTACTTCTATACTACTACTACTACTACTACTACTACTACATTCCTCATGGTCCAAGTGTGTAAAGCATAAGTTGCAACTAGTAGAATAGGTAGGTTACACAATTTGACTTTCATTTTGAGGATGATTTTATCTGTTGCATTGGGTTTCCTTAAGTCTAACGAATGGATGGTAAAGATGTCAAGGATCTCTCTCTCTCTCTCTCTCTCTCTCTCTCTAGCTGCCATATCCATTCCAGATGTTGGTGATCATGGTTCTCCACATATTCCTATCTCTCATATTATGAAGTAGATCTCCAGCTTTTACCTTTTCTTTCTCACTTGCTGATATACACTTTTTAATATGTCACTTGAGACTTCCCAAGTATGTTAATCTTCGTCTTGCTATGCTTCTTTTGCCTTCAATACGACCTGTAAGGGTAAGATTTTTAAAGTCCTTCCTTTAACATGATATGTCCCATGAACCTCATCTGCCTTTCACGGATTGTTTTTATCAGACACATTTCTGCTCCAGCTTTCCTAAAACATTCCTCATATTGTTTGATGGTCTACCCATGATATTCTCATCCTCCTCCTGCAAAACCACATTTCATCAGCTCTTAGTCTCTTCTGCATTGATGGTGATATTGTCCAGCACTCCCAGCCATATAATGTTACATCACCTTCCAGTACCCTCTTCTTTGTAGCCATTGAGATTTTGCGGTGTTTCAAGATCTTCTGTAAACTTACAAAAGTACCTTTTGCAATCCTTATCCTTCTTTTTGATTTCCAGATCACACTTTCCATTCTCTGTTATATAGCTACCTAAGAAATTGAACTTGTCAACTTGCTGTATGGGGTCATTTACAATATACAACTTCTACCTAGGACTTTGGCCCTTACTTATCACCATGCACACATTTTTTATGCAATTTATTTCCAGTCCTTTCCCTGTCTTACTCCTCTCTTAATCTTGATGTAATCACTCATCTCATTATTTACTCCAATACAAGCAGTTTGATCCCAGTATAGATTTCGTATAAAGCGTAAATCCTTCCGATCCAGCTCTAATTCCTCAAGATGATTGAATAGATTTTCGTGCTGCACCCTATCAAATGCTTTGGTGTAATTAATAAAACAAATATACAGATCTCTTTGCAATTCTATTGCTCTTTTTGACAGCATCTGTACCATAAAGGTAGCATTTCTGGTACAAATATCCTCCATGAATCCACACTGTTCTTTACCTATCTCTTGTCTGATTTTTATGCAACCCCTCTGCATAATGGTCTTCAAAATCATTTTGACTACATGACTCATAAGGCTAATAGTTTTGATGCAACTCACATTCTATTGCAGCAGGTTTCTTTGGCAAAGCAATAAAAATTGATCTTCTGATATTTCACCTTTATTATACACTTCGTTTACCAGTTCTGTCAACCTCTTTATTCCAAAGTCTTCTAATGATGTTAACATTTCTGTAACAATCTCATCAGGTTCTGCAGCTTTGTTTCTTTTCATTTTGCTAAGTGCTGCCTCGACTTCTGATGCTAGAATAGTAGACCCATCCATATTCTTGTGTATTGAGGTTTTCTCTCCTCTGTCATCTTTGAGCATGTCACTCAAATATTCACTCCATTGTTTTAGCACTTTTTCCTTTTCCATTTTAACACTCCCATCCTTAAATTTTGTACACCCAGATGATGTAAAAAATTTGTGACCAATGATCTCTTTGATCTTCGTAGACATCTCTGCTGGATATCTATGTCTACACGGCTCAGTTTCCTCACATTTTGCATTTAACCATTTTTTCTTTGCCAGGTTACATTTGACCCTGATCTCCTGATCAATTGCTTATATTTTGAACTTGCTCTATGAGGAATCTGCTGCCTCCTTCGTCAACTCCATTATCTCTGTTGTTATCTATTTATTCTTTGATTGTTTTTCTTTTTTTGGCAATACTTTCTTTGCTGCTGTTACCACTGACCCTTTTGAATTTTTCCAGCTTAACCCCTCATCTTCATCTTCCAGACCCTGAAACCGGTTTTTAACAACTACATTAAATTCTTTCCTTATATTGGCATCTTCAATCAATGCTGCATAGCATAGTCTTGGTGCACTTGTTGGCCTTCTTAACTTCTTTAGCTTTACCTTCATCTTAAATATCACTAGTATACGGTCACTCCATATACTACATATTCAGTCCAGCACTGTTTTGCTGTGCTGGACTGAATTCCGAAATCTTTTACTTATAGTAATATAGTCAATCTGATTCCTTATATTACCTCCTGGACTTTTCCATGTCCACAATCTCCTTGGATGTTCTTCAAACCATGTATTTGTTATAACCTGCACATTCGATGCACAGCACTGAACAAATCGTTCTCCTTCTTCATTCTGTTTTCCTTGTCTATATTTCCCTAGCAAATCACTATCCTGTTCACACTCCACTTTTGCATTCAAGTCACCCATTAAGAAGATAACCTCTTGTGACTTGCATTGGCGTCTAGGCTGTTCAACTGTTTCATAAAATTTATCAATTTCATCTTCTTCACTCTCTGATGCTGGTGCATGAATAACAATAATAGATATACTGAATGTCTTTCCTTGCAACTTCACCAACAATACCCTGTCGGATATCTGCCAATACCCAAGAACACCACTTTCCTTATCCAGTATAAGTCCTACCCCTCTCTCATGCTTTTCACCTCCCGAATATATCATACGATGTTCTTTACTTCCAAAGTCGCCCATGCCCTTTCATCTAGTTTTACACATTCTGAGGATGTTTATACCTTATCTAGTTATTCCTTGCTTTACATTTTCTAACTTCTCACTCTGATACTTGTTCTCACATTCCATGTGCCAAATCTTATTGGATTCTTGTTTGAGATGGCCTTAGTCGCTGGAGAATGGTCTAGTGCCCCCTGAAGTCCAAGGACCTCCCTACTGGGCGAGGAATCATTTCATGTGGAAGTGACCCCCTTCATGCCATTAACTTTCATTTTCAATCTGCACATTACCATGAGTATTCTTGGCATCTACAAGAAATAGTTTACCGGGTTAGTTTACAGAGATCACTACCTCCCTCCCCAGAAGAGCATCTGCTTGCTACCAACCATTGTCTTCTCAGGTCGTAGCTCATTCACCTTTCCCGCCAATTTCTTGCTGTGTCTGATGTTGGCACCATCATTAATAACCCTGAGTAAGGGACCCATCCAGATGCTACCAGCCGGGTCAGCTGGACTTGGGGCGATCCACAAAAGGGAAGGGTCGGTCACACCCTTGGGTCAATCCTTAGACCTTATTATCCTTCCTTAAGTTACAGTCAACAAATAATTTAGCTTGTACTTTCAAAGAACATATGGCTTGTGAAACAAAAAAGGATATGAAAAGACTATCACAACTAAACATTTATGGCATTTTTTGCTAGCAAAAATATTACAGCTTGTAGTATACAAAATATATTTCGCTGTATGTGAAACCAAATTGAATAATATTTATCACAAAAAATACAACAAATATATTATATAAAGGTTAGAGAAGTAGATTTCTTGCAAATAAATGCAACATCCCAACTCTACGTTAGATTGCTAACCACATTACATTTTGCATTACAGGAAAGACATCAAATCGACCCAAATAAATTTGAGGATTTTATGGCATAACGTAAAATAAACCTATATCATAAAAAATAATTATCTAAATTCACATATACTCTGGACCAAACAAAGACAAACCATGCTGTAAGTATGAAGAAATCACAGAAGAACTAAGAAAAGATGCCAAAATGTATGACAAAAACGTACAATTTAGCAAAAGTAATAGCATACCTCAGTTCTGACTTCAAGAAAGTGTTTGAAATCTTTCAACATGTGCGCGAGTTTTCACTAAAATTAGACAATTTAAAAAATGCTCATGATATGAAACAGTATAAAAATATATACACCAAATTTGGTGGTGCATATCGTGACTGATATCCAATCATCTAACGATTATGTTTCTCACTATCGCTAAATGTAAACAAAAACAGTAGCCGGGACAAACTAATGGGGACCCACGAAACTTAACAGACACCTGTCTCAAAAAGTTAAAACTTGCTTTTAACAGTGAGCCTTTTAATATTCCAGAACTGAATAAAAAAACAACGGCGGAATTCTCGTGCACAATTTAATCAATGAGAGTAACTATCAAACAGAAAATCCCTGGTTCAATATTTTATGACTTTGTTTCAGCTTTTATATTACCTTGCTACTTCTAAGAATCGTACGCAAAGAGCTCTTTTATTATTACGTTTAGCAAAGTAGAGACAAGGATCGCAAGACGGTAATAATTTTACTTAAGCTAAATAGTAAACCATCTGAGTCCAGTATGTCAGTTGGGCGTCAACTGGGTTCGAAGCAGTTACAAACTGATACCGCTATGTGCCTAGGGAAGCTTTTGTCATAAACCCGATCTACTTGAACTAGCAAATAGCAGTAAAGTGATGTTTTTATATCAATCAATTGTTACTTCAATTAGTCAATTGTTAATTCAATTAGTCTCGATATAGCCGATAGTCTGACTTGTTAAATGCTAGAAAAGTACATTATTCTGAAGTAATTTCACCTTTCCAAATTAGTCAAGTTGCACATGTCCTTGCATAGGGGGTGTGTATGCATTTATTCCTCGCTCAGTAAGCTAACAAAAAAAATCTAAAAGGAAATTTAATATTCAAAGCAAAAGCCCCTTAATGGGCAATATTTAGACTATTGGGTTCTCTATCCTCCGGTGAGGATTTCTATAGTAAATGGTTAACACTTCGTTCTAGTTGGGAAATATATGTCTTTCTTTCCAATGCTGTTCGCAAATAAAAAAATTATTCATTTTAGCACACTATATAAACAAGAACTAATTAATCATGTTATGTAATGACGACGCACCCACCATCATATTCCAGTGTTTGAATGCTAAAACAAATACGAGGCTTTTCCAAAAGTAATGTCTCCTATTTTTTCATTTCACCCCAAAAAATCGAGGGGGATTAGCAACGGTTATAACCTGAACTTTTTATCTCACTTTTGACGGTACTGATTTGTGCTAATCTAAGAAAGCAACCCTGTTAGAGACAGGTGTCAAGAAATTCCTTTCTGCCAAAACAAAAGTTTCTCTAAAGGGCACCGTCTTAGCCCCAGTAACTGGGGGAAAATGACGTTAAAACCACAAAAAGCTACAATAGGTGGTGAAAACAGGCAATAAAAAAGCTGCAAGTAGTTAGATGAAAATTACCAAATAACAGAAAGAACAACAACATGCAGCCAGAAAATTGAACAGACAGACTAAGCGTAACATCTTCTTGTAGTATATTTGATATTGGTTATATCATATTATCCTATATAAAAGGTGAAACTTGGAAGGTGCTTAGTTAAGAATATCGAAAGCATGCAATGATATACTCAGGATTTAATTGTCAAGCTCTTGCAATTGTAGGAATCTAAGATTTTGGGGGTTTTAGTACTCTTACCTTTTTTTATCTTCCTCCAAAATATACATTACTACAGCAGACACAAACACACTCTTTTACACCATTTGACTTGTATTAAAAGTGAACATAGTCTTTCATGGTAAAATACACTGTGACCTTAATACTTGTTAAAATAGGTTAATCAGCACCAGTTGTGCAAGATATCCCTACAAGCCAGGTTAATTACATCTGAAAGGAAATTTAACATACCTGTTATGATTTCTGGAAAGAAACATTGACTTTATTATGAAATTTTTTGTCCATTGAAATGATTTCTGGGCAATTGTCCCACAATTCCAGGTTGGTGACTTGTTATACAAGATCGAAGAATTAGGGCTGAGATGATTCGGACTTCGGACACACGATGGGACGGGATGATGAGTATGTTAGTCAGAAAGCTTTTGCAAGAAGTATGGGGGAAATTCCTGAAGACATGAGAGGGATAGGTATGCAGACAGCAGATAACCAGGAATGAGGGGTCTGGAAGAAAGGTATTTGCTGTATTTGGTGGCCTATATTTTTATCGTCATCTGAAGATGAGGAACTGGGGAAAGAAAAGAAACAAAAATAAGTAAAGAACCTTGGTCTATTTGAATTTTTTTTACAGTTTTATTAAATCGCAGAGTTATGCCCTTAAGACTTTTTGAAAGAACATACAAGTGGAGAGTGTATAGTGATTATTACCGTAGAAGTATAATTGTAATAATTATACAATAATTATTGTACCCTTCTGTCATGTTTCTACAATTTCGATGAGCACTGCTCCTGTGCAAAGCGTGTGGATGTGGTGTATCTGGCATTGAAGTGGTGTTGGAGAAACAAATGTTATTATCTTATTGGCTGCCATTTTTATTGAGACAAATTAATTGCGGACGTTATTGGACTCAGTGTTAAGAAATTGCGATTTCAGAGGTTGAAGTCAGCCCCTTTCGCTATGTTTAGCGAAGGGACTGACTTCCATATAATTATGTTAGCGACTTGTACTTTCAAAATCTTGTTTGTTTTTTCTGAGTAGTTTATCTCTAAGGTTCTCTTCTTTCTAGTTTTTCTCGATGTCCATACGAACAACACATACTAATCAAGTAAAAAAACTAGGATAAAAACAAAGTAAAATTCACTGCCTAATTTTGTCTTATCAAAGCAAGAAGACGGGTAGATTTAATGTCAGCTAGGGGAGAGGAGGTAGATGCCTTTCATTGGACGCCAGAGGAAGATGATGGTAACCACAGTGATACCGAAATCAAAATGGAAAATCTAGAGTAAAAAAGAAAAAGAGAGGACATAATCCCAGCGGGATGCACTCTTATAAAGAAAAAGATTTCCTTTAACTTTTAATGTTAACTCTTTTCAACTGAATTGTCTTCTACAAGTTCTATTTTGTTAGCTGGATAAGTTCAATGGAGCATGTTTCGTCTGAATGAAACCTTTTTCTAAAATATCTGACTATTGCCCCCAAAACACCCCCTTTTGATCCTAGGTCGTAGCAATGCCACAAATTTACACCATGTTCTCGGTGAATTTAGGAACAAGAATAAGTACCACTTTATATTTTATAGTGCACCTGCCGGGGACACAGTTATCTCCAAAGAAGAAAATACGAATTCTCACTCGAACAAAAGCCTTTTGCGAAATATATAACACAAGGAAGTAAATCTGAGTGAAAGATCCATTTCTAACAACAAGGGCAGACACAAAACTTTTAAAACCATTTTCATCTCAAATTGAACTTAAAGACAATAAAAGAATTGTACATTTTCCCAACCATTTAGGAGAAGTGCATTTTATTATTTATTACCATTAGCCCTACTTGCTTACATTCCATCGTTCATTTGCCTACAACCAGCTTTACTTCCTGACGAAAACAAAGGAGACATAAGGAGTATTGCCTGAATATATGTAAATATGACCTGTGGTCTTCCTGCTGAATTCTGGGAGTTTATCTAAAATTCTGCCGTTAATGTAAGATAGTAACGTTACCTTTTCCTTATCTGGAGTCTCAGTAATAATCATTGCCATTTCATGTATTACTGTCATAGAAACTCTCTCGATTGCATTTTTCTTTATACTTCTTTACTAACATTGATGTCAGCAGAGACAGACAAAAGATATACTATAACAGCTGAGCCATAGTCCGGGCTTCCTGAAAAGAGAAAGAGAGATATTGTTTATTTCACCTCCATTTTTGCAGATTTTACTTGTCGAATAGCTTTAAAAGTTGCATTGTCTTATTGTATATATCCCATTTACGTCATTTCAGATTTCACATAGGGCTTTCACACTCAACCATCCCTTTGATTTTTCAAGCCAGTGTTTCTCCACTCATTACATCATTCCATGACACCCATTTGTTTCCCTGTTTCTCCATGGCTTGTCTTTAGTTTCTTCTTCTTCGTCTTTCAGCTGCTCCCGTCAGGGGTCAGGAGGCGAAAGATAATTAATCTTTCAATATGTGTTCAGTTAATTTTAAAACCTGGATGTCTAAGTTGGTGCATTTTCTAGCAGCCAAGTTTAGTGCTCTCATAAAAGTTTACCTGTTAATAAACTGAATAATTATTAATATCATTATTGATATTATCTATTGTCAAAGCTGTTGTCCTTTTTTGGCCCATATCTTCGTATTTGTTACCATCCCTCTCATTCTCATCATCATCGTCATACACTTATTTTCAGCATCATTGTTTCTGATGCATAATTTAGTTGTATTCTATACATTTGAGATAAATGAAGAATACAAGTCTGTAGACAACAGAATTACTAGAAAGCTTTACCTTTTTTTGAAAAAGTACTTTTTAAAATTACAAGTGTTAATTTGTTTTTGTTTCTAAAATAACTTTTGATGAAAGACAAGTAGTGCAAAACTATGGTAGTCGCAAGGAAACACCATGACGTTGCTTAAATTGTTTTTGTTAATTCTGACATTGTATTGACTATTTTCACACACATTTTATTTTTAACACTATCAGTGACATTTCCCCCCAAAAGCCATTCATAATTCGTTCCTTATTATGCTCGAAACCAAATTTAAGTGAATTACAAATTTGAAAATGTACATCATTACATGGGACCTGCAACGTAGTACGCCTTTTGTTTTATTGCAGACAGCTATAACAGGCATAAAGCCACAAAGTGTATGGAACTGTAAAGCGAAGATATAAAAAAAATTAAAACCAAGAGATCAGAGTTGGCCCTTGATTTAAAAAGATTCAAGACATGTAATGGAGTGAAGTGGAAATGAGCCAAAGAGTTTCAAAATCTAGCCGTCTTAGGGAAGAAACTACATTCATAAAAGGACTTATTACAACGACAGACAGGAGCTGCATGAAGATGAAGACCCTGAGAGAAACATAGCACATTTGTAATAGCATTGAAGGACAGTAAATAATATTGCTACCGACTATGGATACATGATACAAGATACAGTAACACTTTTGGCTCATCAAGTAGTTTAAATTTTTCAGCTAGGCTTATGATTATTTGCTGTAGGAAAGATAGGATGTATATGTAGTTAATGCTTGTCCACACAGAGGCACATCATCTTACTTTTTGTACTTTAGAAGCTACTACCTCAGCTAAAATCGTGTAACTCAGCAATATAATGTATCAGCATAACTTTTAGAATAGATTATGTTAGCTGAAAAATGTTTTGCTTGGACATTTCTTGTCACTTATTACATATTTTCAATTCTTTTCTATTTAGATATCGAGGTTGGCCTTTTCTCTCGTCATCCAGTCAGTCACAGTCCTCGGAAAGCAATCATTTTATATGTGCCAAAGGGGATTGGTTTTAGAAGATAAAAAAATTACATCTTCTGGAATGAGTTGCTTTACTAAGAATGATCTTTCCCACTTGTTAACTAGCCTAGTTTGATCTTTTATTTGGCTTGGCAGGAAGAAATTTCTGTAAGAATGCCACAAGTGTTGTTGACTGACCACACTCCCAATTTTCGGACTTTTTTCCAATGGCATCCTTAAAACTACCGAATTATAATGAGTAATTTTTTTTAAACAAAATACAAAGCATAGAATGTTTTACACACAAGCCCCCCCCCCCCCTCCTTAACGAACACATCTGGAACTGGAGATTCTGATACATTGTGAACCAGAAGACATTAACAAAAATTAATTAATAGTTTAGAGCCTCAGATTGCAGGGTTAACCCTAGGTTTTATTTTTATTTTACTAGTCCACCTTATTCATTGAAGCCGTCGGTAACATCTCGAACCAAAGGAGGGAAAATCATTGGTCTACACGACAGGGGTAATCATATACATATTTGGGATCTTTTATTTTGAGTACCGAAAAATTAATAGTTGGGGTCTAAAATAAATCGCAAGTTGAGATATGTGTGATCTTAGATTTTGAGGGTAAAAATTAATTTTTTGAGTACTGGAATTGGGGGTCAGTCTGATACTTTAAAGGAACAAATATTTATGTGATTCTGGGGCGTTTAAAACACAATTGTTGATAAAAAGCAACAAAAGTCGATTAGTCAGGTTTTCTAAAATTTGGTCAACATAACTGGGGCTCAGAGAAAATGGCCTGACATGGTCCTCGTAAGGATTCGATCTTCTTTTGATCTTTAAGTTGCCCCTTGGCGCTTTGTTCCCTTTCATCGTAAGCGCTTCAGTGTAGAGAATTAATTTTCCTGTTTGATTTTTCACTTCATACTTTTTGATTTCTTTGTTTGTTGCTTTCTCCCCTTTCCAAATTTTATATCCGAAATTATGTATTGTATTGTAGATATGGATGGCTTTAGGAGCCCGTGTCGAGATCCAATATGGATCTCGTGAACACGACCACACTCTGTGGGCTGGAAGTCGGACAGCTCATCTTCCCAGTGTGGCACGTGAAGATTCTCATACGACAGGCATTCCCCGCGTGACATCTAACCAGCCAGTGCTCAACGTCTTATTCTTCTTCCCCCTTTTGCATCTATTTCGTACACACTGATCGAAAGAATTGTTTAAAGTTGTTGTGTCGTGGGCTGGAGATACTTAGGAATGTATCTCCATCAGAAGATTTTCGGGGGTGGGATGGGGGGTGGCACAATAGAAATCAGAGACTCATGTCGATTGTGGTGTCCATGTTTTCGAAGACATTCGTCCGAACCGTAGTTGTCCGGTTCGCCCCTGTTCAACGTGAAGGCTGTCTTCTTTGAGGAGCCGAAAATATGTAAAAACTATGTGGTATGCCACCTATAACGAAGAAACAAACTGAGCTCAGTTTCAGGGACGTGACTGAAGTTTGAACCGGGAACCTCTTCTGTGGTGAGCTGTTGATTTAATTACTCGGTCGCTATTGGTTGTTGGGGGATATAAGTGATTTTAGTAAGCGAACGGTTGTACGTAGGCAAATCGACTTGTTCTATTACATAGGCACTAGCAATACTTCAGTGTTCTTGACAATAGCTTCTTTACTTTAATTTTGTTCGCAAATGCGGTTCGCATATTGCAAAATCTGTCCATTACTTCTTGCTCCTCTCCATTAATCTGTAGTCTCTGAAATGTGAGGTTTATCTTGTGAGCAACTGTTTTCACCTGTTTTGTTTTCTTTGCATTCAGATGCAACTCTTGTTCGCTTCCTGGTCCTGTTCTAGCAACATTTCTGGATAAAATTATTGGAAATGGGGTGGGGGGTGGAGTACTTGGAGGAAATACTGCATGTTCAGAAAAATTTGGAAAAAGCTGCTCTTAAAGAGATTTTGAATTCCCCGCCTTGACCCAGTTTTCTTTGCTCAAATATGTGCTGTGCGAAGGTGGGACGTCCACTGATGCTGTGATAATGAACTCTGGACCTCTGGAGAGAACTGAAGTTATTATTGGCCGATTTGACAATAGGAGTCTCGTGACTTGAATTCCCGCCATTTTGACATAAATAACAGAAACCAAAACAAACCCCGTCTATTTACGTTTGGAGTAAGCGAGAGTGACCGGTATTTTGTTATACAACATTATCGATAAAACTAAAACATTGTTCTAGAGGAAGAACGTTTATGCAGAAGCGAAGCAACTGCTATCCGGTAAATATTTTTCGTTTTACTGTGTATTTTTTCCAGCTTTGAGTCGGTTAACTCAGACAACCATGTCATGCCAGTGGAATTCGACCACTTTGGCCACCATTTTAACAGTTCTCTTTCGTTTATTTCAGGTTATCCCAGAGGCTAGTCTTCCGTACACGGAGCTCTTCGGCTCTTTATCACCCGTGTACGAAGAGGAGGTTGAAGAAGAATGGCCCAAAGGCAAGGGAGAGGAGCCTGCCGGATTTTGGTCTTCAAAAACAACAGACCACAGCGTACTCGAAGCCTGGGAGTTTATTCAGGAATACAGCGATCTTAATTGCAACAGTGATGATTTCCCTGAGCTTTACGATTGTTGTGTTAACATAAATGATGTCTGTGGGCAGAGTGAAGGTCAGAAAAAAGGCATTTCAGGGCCTACTCTGGCTGAATTAAATGAAAGAAGAGCCTTATCACCATTGATAAATCCTGAAATGCGGAGGTTGCATATGGAAGCTACAGAATTTGATGAGTTGGATTTTTTTGTACCGACTGTTGTGCCGAGGGACCATAATTGCCTAGGCGAACCACTAAAAGTTGCTAGTAAAATTTTTCCACCTCTTTCGTGTGGATACCAGACACCGGCTGGAAGTAGGAAGGAAATTTGTTCTCTGCCAAAAGTACCAATTTCAGAAGGCATACAGTCAAAGTCCAAAGACATCCATTTGACATCGATATTAGCTGATGAAACCAAGGAACCTTCACTCAATAAACAGACAGGAGTTAGTACATCAAGAAATGTATTTCAAGAGTCGAATAATCAAACAAAGGAGTCTGTAGTACCGAATAAGGTCGAAGTCTCTTCCGATGATCCTTCCAATATCCCCAGTAAGGATCCCGAAAATACTGTACCTGGGGAAAATATTACCCACGAGGAATGCGAAAAGCAGGATGTGACAATGGACAGTGAAAACGAAGACGAGGAATTCGACGAGGAAGAGGATGATATGGACACTGATGATGAACAGGACTCGAAAAAAACGAAACAGTTGATGGCAAAAGGCCGACGGAGCGAAGCAGAAGATTGGACGCCAAACCCTTCCAAACTTGTTGAGATTGGTAAACAACTTGACCGACTAAATCGAGTCATTGGTGATCTTAGACCTATTAATCAGTTGCCAGCAAATTCAAGGAACAAAACGAGAAGGGAGAAGAACAAGCTTGCTTCAAGGTAAATAGAGCACGTTTTATTAAGCGAAACAATCAGTGGGCCTATTAAATATATCCATCAGAGGAATATTGACCTAAGTGTTATGTAACCATGACTAAGCATTTTGTGGGAAAAATATGATGGAGTTGTTTTTACGATTTAGGTTTTCCCGGAATATTTTGAATTTGAAATTTGAGAGAAGGTCAACTAGTAACATCTCAGTATAAATATTTCTGATTCTGTGATCACCTGACTTGAGTTTTTCATTGTGGGATTTCGCTGTTAGAATAGGAATTGAAACTTCTTTTGTTGTTTGTTGTATCCGTGCACATGGTAGCGGGTTTGTGGTTTAGATGCACGTTCGGATGGGTGTTCAGGGCGAAATTTCGATTTCTACATTATTTAGCATGATGCTGATTTTTTTTATTTAGATATCGTGCTTACCGGTTGCAAATGTCGGTGCTAGTTCCAGTCATGAATACATATGTAAGTTAACGTTTGCAATAGTGATCAGCGTATCATGTGCACTGTACAGCTCTTGTCCACGTTTTGTTTGTTTATGGTTGGTGTAGGATGTGATCCAAGGTAACAACTCTTGGCATTGTCTGGACAAATGTTAGTACCTAAACTTGTGCATTATCATTTGAATCTTAGTATTTCAGTGTCTTCGCTATCTTGAAAATTCAAATGATCAGCAGCAAGGAATTGTGTATTAATCACCCAGATTTTGTATTCTTAAAGGGCATGCCGGTTGAAGAAAAAAGCTGGACACGAAGCAAATAAGATCAAGTTACGAGGACTGGAAATGGAAAATGGTGAGAATTTGTTTTCTTTACCTAAAAACTTTTGTCGCCAGTATCAAATGATGTTGTTTATTGCACACTGTTTTATTCCGATGTCATTTCACCCACTTGCAGCTGAGAGCTCCGTTGAAAATGTAATCTGGTGTTGGGAATGAGAATTAATATGTAAAATTTGGCATAAGCCTGACTTCCGAAAGCTGTAATAGTAGTACATAGCCAGTAAAATAATGATTTCTCACAGATGGAAAAAACACCAGAATAATTTTTTTAGGACTTCTCATCAGAAAATGTAAATTAATTATTCTAATTTTAGGGTTTTTGAGTGGCAAATATGCTCGATCCTTGGCGCAAATGCCTTCAATGTTTCATTTTAGTCGTGTAACATTTTTTAGTGTTTAGCATCAAAATGAAATGTTAATTCCACAAATTTTATGTGGGCTTTTAAAAATTTCCAATTTTTCAAACAAGCATTTCAAAAAGACAACCACCTAACTTAAATACGACCCTTGGCTTTCCCGTGTTGATATTACTGATAAACTGCCCAAGTCTCTTGTGTTTCTGGTCTGTGGAGTGCATCGAATTCGCCTCAACATATCACGTCTAGCCATTCACACAAACAATATACTTTAGAAAATGACAAACTGGACAATAAACTACGAGCTTATATGTAAGTTCATTAAGCATACAATAAGCACGTTCCTTGATGTAATTTTTACTCAATAGCACCATATTTTTAAAATGCCTAGTGGTCAACACTTTTTGCCAGTGCATTTTGATTTGTTTTTGTGATAAAATAAAAGGAGCAGGTATACCCCCAAAATAATATAGATATCTCTAATCAGTATTGAATTTTGTACAATTAAAAGGTAGTACTGTACATTAACTGGGTGGCCAAAGAAAACTTGGGTCATCCACTTAACCATCCTACATATCCTTTGGGATAATAAAAACCAAAAAAATACTTCTCAGAATGTGACATTAAGGATATGAACAATAACTAGGACAAGAATTAACAATGAAATTTTATCCTTGCATGGAGCTTCATTATTATGATTCCATAGAATCAGTCGGCTTCTCATGTTTAAACTATTTCTTTTTCTATCCAGACATTCAGTCCTCTATTATCATCAATGAAATCTCCCTGAGAACCTATAAGAACTATTATGTTCATTGACTGTAAGCAATTCACAACTTATTTCTTTAGTTTTTAGAGTCTGTACCACTTGGATCACGGTTTTCTACAGACTATATCATTGTCATATTTTCTCTCCTGATTAAGCAAATTTATATGCAGAGGCTTGAAAAAGTTTAGATTATTACTCTGGAGTAAAATGAGATTATGATAAATGAGAGTGAGATGGAAACAAAATAAATTGATAAACTCATAGGGAGATTACCAATACCAGCAATATTTTAATTACTAAATCAAATTTCAATGTATCTGCAACACTAGACAAAAAATTTGTATCAATATTTATATTGCAGAAGAGCTTTTTACCCAAATTACATTTATCAGTCATTTACTTGGGTGATCACCCAACATTACTCAGTAGTTCTTTTTGTTGCCTACTTATTTACAATAGTAGATTTAGTTCTGATGTGCATGGTAAATATACATCTGGAGTAGTGATTTCTAATGTTAAACCATAACAGATTAACAGGTAGTAAATTTTTAATTATGTGACAATATTGACAATATATGGTTCTTGTAAAGGTTAGATACAGATAAAGGTTCATGTACATGTAGTCTCAAAAATGTGATTTATTTAAGAGAACAATTGGAATTATTTATGTAATGGCCAGGAAGTAGATTATCTGATGTATATCTCTGACTCATGGTGAGAATTCCTGATAAATACATAAAATTGGTTGAATATTATTTCCAGGTGTTTTCCAGTGACATATAAAAACATTTTGTTTTGAATAAAACAGTAAATGCAAAAACTGTTTATAAGCTCAGACATGTAAAGCATGAACATTATCATTGTCAGGGATGATGTAGCACAAGTTTCTATCCACCACGTTGATAGGAAATTCCTTGTTGATAGATATTATTGTCTATTACTTTTTATCACTAGAAGAAACTAGAAGAACTGCAAAAGTGTGCCATAAGTAATTTTTGCAATGAAACATATTGATTTTGGAGGAGAACCTTGTTTTAACACATAATAAAAGTACTTTGTTTTGCCTACCAAATGGTGATGGTATTTACTATTGATTTTTTACATTGGAAAAATCTGTGTGGAGTGTGATTTATCTTGTTGCATTTAAAGCCATTTGGTTGAGCTGAAAACATTCAGACAATTGATATAGATATATATATATATGTATATATAATTTGATCAGCTGACACCTGTTTACCATACCAGAACTCATTTGTGCAAACTGGAGCCTTGGAATGTTTGCATTTCATACAAAGACCTGTATCAATTAATATAAGGACAGTAATGTGGGTCATTGTTGTCCATGTACACAGTCACAAGCCAGAGATTTTGTTACAGGCAAGAGAGTTTGAGCTACTTGCAAGAGCATGGAGTGTAACATTGCTGTTACAGATAGAATCACATATCTCNTGAGCTGAAAACATTCAGACAATTGATATAGATAGATAGATATATATATATATATATATATATATATGTATATATAATTTGATCAGCTGACACCTGTTTACCATACCAGAACTCATTTGTGCAAACTGGAGCCTTGGAATGTTTGCATTTCATACAAAGACCTGTATCAATTAATATAAGGACAGTAATGTGGGTCATTGTTGTCCATGTACACAGTCACAAGCCAGAGATTTTGTAACAGGCAAGAGAGTTTGAGCTACTTGCAAGAGCATGGAGTGTAACATTGCTGTTACAGATAGAATCACATATCTCAAGAGTTGCTCAACAACACAAAAGTGGACGAGTCAATATGGTTCAATCTATTTCTTTCTTTTATATATGCTGCACCTGCAGTTTAGCTGGTGATTCAGATTGATATGTGGCTCACTAAAAGGTGTTGATTGAAGGCCCCCCCTTTTGTTTTCACCACTGCAGATCTTTTACTTCGTGTGGTACAAAGTGTCAAAGGAGCACTTGTACACAAGAAAGAATCACTGGATGATTGCAGTGTGCTGAAGAAAGTTGATCTTGCTCTAGGTAATATTTTTTACAAAAATTCTTTTTCTTTTTCTTTTGTTATTATCATTGTTTGAAATATGATAGGTGCAACTCACTTCAGTTGAAAGAAGCTTCTTCTGCTGTATGAGGTGTTTTATTTTTATCATCTGATATGGGCTGTACACATTTGTATTTTAAATCTTGTTTGTTTTGGGGAGGGGGTTAGCAAAAATATATCTTGTAGTACCCCTGTAGAAGTAGCAGTTTATAAACAGTTGTGTGAATCTTTGTCTTAGTTTTTTTAATATTTTAATATTTAATAAAATATTTTTTAAAATTTTAGTGGAGGTCTTTTTTTTAAAGTGTACTTGTTGTTTTATTCTAGCATCTAGATATGTTAAATCAAGTTTTTATTAAATCAGTGGAATTTTGAGCAAACTGATGGTTTTTGACAACATTGTCATAGAATTGGTGAAAGAGCTAGACGAGTTTGGAGTAGAAAAAATAACTGATATTGCAAACAAAATATACAACACAGGGTACATTCCAGCTGACCTCAGCAAATCAGTGTTTATAGCTTTGCCAAAACGACCTGGTGCAACTGAATTCGAACTACACCGGACCATCAGCCTAATGAGCCACATGATGAAACTGATCCTGAAAATTCTGTTGAACAGAATGAAGATCAAAATAAGGCACAAGATCTCACAAGAGCAAAATGCATATATAGAGGGAAAAGGTACCAGAAATGCTATTTTTATCATAAGAATGATGGCTGAAAGAGCAGTGGAAGTCCAGAAGGATTTGTATTTGTGCTTTATTGATTACAGCAAAGCATTTGATAAAGTGAGGCACCATGAATTGTTTAAAATGTTGAAGGACTTAGAAATTGATGGAAAAGATTTGCAATTAATTCAGAACTTATACTGGGAACAGATGGCAGCTATCAGGGTTGATGGAGAAATGAGCAAGTGGTCTTCAATCAAACGAGGAGTAAGACAAGGATGTGTTCTATCACCGGATCTGTTCAATCTGTATAGTGAAATCATCTTAAGAGGTATCAAGAACATGCCTGGAGTGAAAATCGGAGGTGTAAACATAAATAACTTAAGATATGCTGATGACACTGTATTGATAGCTGAAAGTGAAGTGGATTTGCAGAACATCTTAAATAAAGTAGTGTTAGAAAGTGAAAAGAAAGGACTCCAGATTAACATCAAGAAAACAGAATGTATGGTGATATCAAAGAAAAGTGTATCCCCAAAGTGTACTTTAACTATCAATGGAGAATTTGTAAAGAATGTTAAAAAGTTTACTTATCTTGGTAGTTTGATAACATCAGATGGAAGATGTGTGAACGAAATAAAGAAACGAATCACTTTGGCCAAGGATGCTTTTAGTAAAATGAGTTTAGTTTTCAAGAACAGGCAGCTGCAAGTAAAAACTAAGATTCGAGTCCTAGAATGTTATGTGTGGTCTGTTTTGCTTTATGGGTGTGATGCTTGGACCATCAATGAAAGCATGAAGAAACGAATAGAAGCAGTGGAAATGTGGTTCCTGAGAAGAATTCTTAGAATATCTTGGACTGACAAAGTGAGCAATGAAGTGGTATTAGAGAGAGCAGGAATGAAAAGAAAGGTGATGAAGGTAATTAGAAAAAGACAACTGCAGTTTCTGGGTCATGCAATGAGATGGGAAGGAATGGAAAACTTGGTGTTAACAGGGAAGATTGAAGGAAAGAAAAGTAGAGGAAGACAGAGACTGAAATTCATTACCAGCTTGAACAAGGATCTCCAGTTCAAGAGGAGTGATTGTGAAATTTTAGCACTGACAAAAGAGAGAAATAGATGGAAGACCATGATCTCCAACGTCCTGAAAGGATAAGGAACTCAGAAGAAGAAGAAGATGGTTTTTCCTTCATGAAATTTATCTCATCAATAATATTAACGTTGCCCTTTATGACATTTTCTGTACTGTAGTTGACATATTTGTAGGCATCACTGCATCATCCTCTTTGCCAACATAAATAATATAGATAGTAGTGTTTGTGGAAGGGGAAGAGATGAAATTATAGGAAGGGTCAGAGAGAAGAAATGCCTTGTCAAATATCACCTGGCTGAATAAAGAAAATTTTGAGAAGGAGTTGGCAAGTTTCAGTTGAGAAGGAAGATGGCACTAAATAGAAGAGTAGAGGTGCAAAGTCATAATTCCTATCTTATGCAAATGATCTAAAAAACCGTTAAAATGATAAGTAATTTGTAAGAAATAGTAGTGCACAACTTGTAAAATTTTGGTAACATATTTTTAATGGTGACTTTGCCCCAGTTGTTGGAAAATGTGAAGGATTTGGATGTAAATTTTTGTTGAAGGAATCAATTTTCTTTATTGGTTCTAGTCATTTTAATGTCGAGAAAACAACTTTTAGATTATGCTAACAATAAGATTTGATTGAAGTTATTCTGTTATTTGATTTTACAATAAACCCTTTTTGAATTCAGTCATTTTTAACCAGTAAATTGAAGTATGTACAAGAAAAGAGACATAAAAAATACAAGAATTAGCCACTCTGGGGGTGTCTTGTTGACTGTGCTGATTAGACAGGTCATGAAAATGAAGCCTGGGATAGTAATGAGGTATAAGGTCAGTTACTTTGTAAGCTGATGCAACAATAAGGAGTGGGTATATGTGTCTATTTAAACAATTTTCCTTCCACATGGAAAATGAAATTGTTTTCTCCTAAGAATTTGATAGGGTTTATATAATGTTGTGCCTCGTATAACCAGAACCCTTGTATTTCACAGCGTTTTGTTTCATCAAAAGGAATTAAATAGGAAATAAGCACGTGATGAGGAAGTATTGTAAGAGACTGAGTTGTAGCTCACGAAACAAGAAGTAATTTACATTTTTTATGACACTGGATGCTAGTTGGCAGAATGGGATTTTTTTCAATAGGATTCAAGTGATAGACTATACATTTACTACCATACTCAATCATCAACTGGTTTATCACAAACACATTAATGTAAAGGAATCCCCCCAGGTCATTGCTCATTATACTCACCTCGCCTAATTTAGTTCTGTGTTCAGTAAAATTTGGCCTGAAAACGAATTGAAGAAAAGTCTTAAACTGAAAAAAGGGATTATAAGGGGGGTGATGAAAATCGTAAATTGTTGTTAAAGTTGTACTGGATGTTAAACGAACACCAATGTCATCTATTGTTTTATTATGAAAAATGTTCAAGTTAAAAGACGTTAAAGTAGTTTCCAGATCACAATTTATCTTTCTTACAATAAAAGGAAGCTATAAGTGCTAAGTTAGTTTGGGGTTGCTAGTCTATGGTAATAAACATGTTTTTTTGTATTAAAAGCATGAGAGGTTCGAGTACAATCATTAAACGCGAAGTTCTTTTGTCTTACCAGATTTGACATTTGACAAGCATAAAAAATTCAAAGCTGACTTTTTCCAAGGGATATTATGAGATGGCATATGTAAGTTAATGTAAGCCATTCTTAACTTCGTTGTACAGAAACGTGAAACGAAGTGAAGACGAAAATAAATCTAAGATATTGAGTTTGCTACGAGATGTCGAATGGCTATCACGCAATGTCGACATAATAGGCAGTTGGTTAAAACTTTCTCACAGAAACGATTTGTAAAGTTCAACAGCTGCCTGTGTGGTGAGATAAGTGTGATGTTTACAGCCCGTCTTAATGTTGTTATTTAATATGTGACTGTAATCCCTGCTCAGCAGATTGCATTGTAAGCATAGTAACGGTGCATAAACTATCTGAAATAAAGCTTTTATCAATAAAAAATGGTTTCCTGCCGGATGTCTTGCAACTTTTCGCATATATAGAGTTTTAATTATAGAATTTGTCGTTGTTTACTATAAAAAATCCAAGCTGTACTGTGTTTTTTAGCTTAAAAATAAAGCTTTCTTGTGCATTTCGATGATCATATTTTGCACAAATTTTTAGTGTTGATGAATTAGATGAGAATTTGCCACAACATTATGATTATGCATGTCGGTAAAGGCGGGGGTAGAAACTAATGAAAAATAGTATTCAAGTTGTGGTGGATAAACATTTGGAAAGAGAGGTAGAGAACTAGATATATGACGGTGGTATGAAGAAGTACAGGAAGTGACCAAAGGAAAGAAGGTATTGTTTAAACAGTTACGGAGGTGTAGAGGTGTATTTGATAGACAATAATGCAGACAAACAAGGAATGCTAAAAGAAATTGTACGAACAAAGGCGAATGCATTGGGGTGATTGTGCCAGGGTTTGAACACGGGTAAAGTTTAAAATGTTTATATTTGCCTACCGGGTCGTTTTAACTTCACGGATACGTTCTTTTCCTCTCTTCAAGAGCTTCCTTTCGAGTTATAAAATCTTCTTGTGGGCAGCCAGTGTCCTCACATAGTTGGTCCAATTAGACCAGTGATGATCACTCTACCCGTCTTTTTCCAAGTTGGGATCTCGATAAGTCACAATTTCACACACAATCCACCAGCAGTGCCCCACAAATCTTGTACGTCTTTCTTCATGTACAGATCCTAGACACGGAAGTTTACCATACAGTTGTTTGTTAATGGGATGTTGTTTTCATGAAATGATTAAATTAGCACGTAGCATTCTGGTGTAAGAGCCGCTTATCCTATTTTCGTGAAAATAATGTTATATAGATAAAGAGGATTTGCAATTATAGAAAAGTGAAAAATATGTTTGCACCGAACTAATTCAAAGCAGTGCCTGTTACCAAGGCCACATGTTCAACCACCATAGCTATCGGCGCCTGCCCTTTACCAGATCATTTTTGCAACCACATCTTTCACGGCGTTCTTCCCCAAATCCCCAGCATTGGACATCAAATCCCAGTGACGCATATGGAGCTGAGTCGAAATGATAATGTTCAAACTGATAGAGTGTGAAAAGAATGGAGAGGTTATTTTAAAGAGTTACTGTATTAAGAAAATGGCAGTCAAATTGAATAAGACGTTCAACTTGAAGAAATAACAGCAAGTGAGGTTGCTGTGCACTAGAAAGGATGAAAAATAACAAAGCGTCGTAGCCATCTGAACTGACCAGCTGTTTGCTTAACAAGGCAGGTAGAGACATGAGAAAGCTAACAAAGGGTTTACGGCACGTGGTAATCGAAGCAAAGTACCCCAAAGAATGGTAATATCTTTACATTGCCAATGGATGGAGGCACTTAACGGGAGGGATTCTGGAGTGAGTGCAGCTTAGTGTGATGCTAAGGAAGAAGAGATTGAGATGGCTCGGCCATGTTCAGAGGAAAGATGGGGGGAAGGGGGGGGGACGAGGGAGAGGAAGGCCGATGCAGGCATGGAGGAAGATCTGGCAAAGCTTAACATTGCAGATAATAAAACGCATAGTAAGAGAAATTGGGAGCAGGTAATATAACACATTTAACCGCATAAAATAAGGAGGTCTGAGGAGAAAAGGACGTAAGTACTGGCTTCGAATCGACATCTGTGGCGATCACGGCGTCATGCTCTTCAACTAATCTTTTGGGACTACGCTTTTNTTAATGGGATGTTGTTTTCATGAAATGATTAAATTAGCACGTAGCATTCTGGTGTAAGAGCCGCTTATCCTATTTTCGTGAAAATAATGTTATATAGATAAAGAGGATTTGCAATTATAGAAAAGTGAAAAATATGTTTGCACCGAACTAATTCAAAGCAGTGCCTGTTACCAAGGCCACATGTTCAACCACCATAGCTATCGGCGCCTGCCCTTTACCAGATCATTTTTGCAACCACATCTTTCACGGCGTTCTTCCCCAAATCCCCAGCATTGGACATCAAATCCCAGTGACGCATATGGAGCTGAGTCGAAATGATAATGTTCAAACTGATAGAGTGTGAAAAGAATGGAGAGGTTATTTTAAAGAGTTACTGTATTAAGAAAATGGCAGTCAAATGGAATAAGACGTTCAACTTGAAGAAATAACAGCAAGTGAGGTTGCTGTGCACTAGAAAGGATGAAAAATAACAAAGCGTCGTAGCCATCTGAACTGACCAGCTGTTTGCTTAACAAGGCAGGTAGAGACATAAGAAAGCTAACAAAGGGTTTACAGAAAGTGGTAATCGAAGCAAAGTACCCCAAAGAATGGTAATATCTTTACATTGCCAATGTATAGAGGCACTTAAAGGGAGGGATTCTGGAGTGAGTGCAGCTTAGTGTGATGCTAAGGAAGAAGAGATTGAGATGGCTCGGCCATGTTCAGAGGAAAGATGGGGGGAAGGGGGGGGGACGAGGGAGAGGAAGGCCGATGCAGGCATGGAGGAAGATCTGGCAAAGCTTAACATTGCAGATAATAAAACGCATAGTAAGAGAAATTGGGAGCAGGTAATGTAACACATTTAACCCAATAAAATAAGGAGGTCTGAGGAGAAAAGGACGTAAGTACTGGCTTCGAATCGACATCTGTGGCGATCACGGCGTCATGCTCTTCAACTAATCTTTTGGGACTACGCTTTTGACAAGACCATTTTGCAGTTATAGTTTTCACTTTTTAGTTTGATTTTCTTTCAAGTACACGTTTTTGGAGATCGTATACCAATCATTTGTTTAGCGCTAAGCCTTTCACAGAACTGGTTAGAACCCAGTCTTCTGCAGACATTTTCACTTTACTACAATTCCAAGTTTTCTCCTTGGCTCTCTCTTACGTACATAAAACAAAATTCAGTGCATATAGATACATACATGGGTACGGACATAACATATATATAAATATATATATATATACATTCATGACATGCAATACATACATATATATATATATATACATACACATATACATACCTACATGCATGCATGCATACATACATAATGCGGGATTGGAATTTTGAAATTATAGATCAGACTTCAGACTTTAGGACTCTTTAATTCTTAACATACAGCATACAGCAGGAGAATACTGTTCGATCGTTAATGTACTTTTGTGTAAAGCAATAGCTCCTGAGAATAGAGAGTCCAGATTATTAAATGGTGGAGTAAATGATCAGTTTTATAGGTAAGTTACCAGTGGAAAGGGTATGAAGACGCTGTATTGGCCGATTACAGTTTCACTGTTAAATAACAACGACTCAAAGCAATATTTACTTCAGAAAACATGCTTGGTGTTCCTTGCCTCGAACAAGACACTGAAACGGAGAAGCCCATTCGGACGTACTATTTTTATTGTCGCCGTTTGATTTGAACCTGGTACTAGAGAGTACACTTGGCTTTGTTCCTTATGGATTTTCAGTTTACTTGTTCAATTGCTTGCTACATGTAATTAATTGTATTTGCTAACACTGGGAGGTATGTGAAAGAAAAGAAAACAAAACAAGACTGAAGAACAAATTATGCTCTCTTGAAATTACGGTATAGATTGGTTGTGTATAGTGTGAAATTTTTACTTTGTTAGAGAAAAACTTGTTTGTCAGAAAGGGAAATCCTGAATTTTAATCGAAGCTTTTTTCTTAATTCACAGGGAATTGTGTTGCTGGGAAACTGACAGATTTTGTGGATACTGTTATTAAGAAGGCATCAACAGGTGATTCATTCAAAGGTTTTAAACACCACATAAAGGATGAATAAATGGAGGTGATCGAACAGACCACCAAGAAACCAATTTCTTTCTTTCTTTCTTTCTTTTTTATATCAAAAGTGCTAGGAAGACCATAATTGATTTATCTGTATTCCAAAGAAGAGAAAACAGTAAATATGTTCTGGTGTCAAATTAAAACGATCAAACTTTAACAGTGGAAAGACATTCGTTCAATTTTTTAATTTTTGCAAATGAACGTTGTTATCGTTTTTTATGTTCTGCTATACTTGCTAATAGATATATTGAGTTAAATATAATTTTCATTTATTTACCCTAATAATTCGCTTGTATTGTATCTTTCCTCTATAATCAATGTTGCAATTTAGAAAACACCTATGCTTGAATATTTGAATATCTTGTGTATATTATATTAGAGTTAAAGGTTTGACCCTACTAAGGTAAGAAGCTTGTTAAATAAGAGATATTCGGGAGTGGGATGCAGATGTCTTCTGAATTGCTCAGAGCCATTTTCTTTTGACCACAGTGAGAAAGTTTTTTCAGAATCAGGACAGTAAAATGTCTACAGGGTTTGATACCCATTACTATGTCTGGTAAACGTTTTGCTATTGAACCTCATTGTCATCCGAAGGTCATTGGTTAAGTTTGTAAACTAAGGTGTAAGAGAAAGATTAGTGTAAAAAAAGGTTACAAATAATAAACAATAGTGCAAGCCATTTCACAAGAATGAAGCATCTTACGTTTAATACACAACGTGTATTTAACGATGATCATGATCAGAATAGTTTATTCTGATTTTTTATTTTTCAAACTTAGATTTTATCATTATCAATTATGTTGGCTGCTATATAGAGGTAAAAGTATCCGAGATAGGATTTCTCTTAAATGCTAGAAGCAATTGTTGTCTTAGCTTATTTGACCATACAGTTGCGAAAAGTGGTCTATTCTTAAGGATTTAATTTTTCGTTTCTTTGCCGAGCTACCAACTTATAAGCTAAGCCCAAACTTAGTTTATACACCTCACGAATAAGATTGTTGTATTTAGATTTTCCTCGCCTGCTTTGTAAATCTTTATTTTATTATACAGATTGCAGATCGAGGTGAAGTTTTATGCATTTTTTTATGTACAGTTATAATAAAAAGGAATTATTCCGATTTCATCATTTTTTATTTAGTGAAAGTAATTTTCCCTACAGAAATCAGAAAGCTCAGGTAGTACTTTGAAGTTGTTGGTCACGTTTTTGCCTATGGTGACCGCAATTTTCCGGGTGCCAGCAGAGCTGTCGTGGGTATTGATTTCATATAGGATTGGTGTTCGCCAAGGTTGTACAGTGTAAAGAATTGTTTATAGGTGTTTAGGATCTTGCATTAACTGTTTTTCTTGTACATTATACATTATTTATCTATTTTCACTATGACATTGGTGCAACTTGAAATTAAATGGAGTAGATTATGATGCCATACTTTTGTACAGTGGAATAAGATTGGAGCTTTCTAAATGATGGTAATTTAATGTTATCTTTTTGTTGTAACTTGAAACATTTCGATTAGTGAAAATATTCAGCAGCGTTTGTGAATTACTGATTCGAGTCAGGTCTCCAAGATTTGACGAATTGCCAAAGAGAAATGTATTTGTGAAAAATATCCATCTTTTTTCTTCGTTTTTTTCAGCAAAGATTTAAGTACAAAAAACACATTTAACGTACAAACAGCAAAGCGCTCATAGAAGCGTAGTAGCAGCTCCCAAGCTTGGATAGGTACGACCACTGTTGGCAATGCTTTTAACTGACAGGCGTTGTGAAATGCAAGAAAAAGGGGTAGCTGGTAACTATGTATTTTGAGAACAAAAAGAATAGAATAGATAGAAAGTTACTGATACAGAAATGTTGGGCCAATAACAACGAGGAACACTCGTTTTGTTGCATTAAAAAAAGACTTTTCTGTAGTTTGAATGTGTAGATTTCAAATCTGAAGTCTGTTGTCTTCAGGCTTCGGATTTTATGCAATTTGGCATTTTTCGTTATTGTAGGAAATTGCAATATCAGCCACAATTCTTTTGTTCACATAAATCATGAAACGGCATGAAAGTCATTTATGTATATTTATTAAGGCAAAAGAAACAGAACATTAAAATGTGATTAAAGAGTAAGTTACACTATTGTTGGTTGTGCCATATTTTCTGATAGCACTTCTTAGAAAATATCAGTCTCTATCCCAAAGTTAGATTAGCATCCTTGAGAACGCAAATTCCTGTCTGAATAAAATACAGAAAGAAATCGATAAGCTTCCATCAGCTGTGGTGACGTTTGTAACTTTTGCGTTTGTACACTTCACCTGGGCAATCTCTTTTAATGCTCCAGCAGTAGTCTGCCGTCATACTTTTGTCCCAGCACCCTTCGTAGCATTAAACCATGATCTTTAGGTCTTGGTGAAATCGTTCTCCCTGTTCCTCACTCAGAGTCCCCCAGGTTGTCAGGGAATTTATCAAGGTGGCTGTTCAAAAAATGAAGCTTGACCACGAAAAGCGAGGAGCATGCTGTTCACAAGTTCATTGTAATTCTCCACCTTATTGTTTCCAAGGAAGTTCTGAATGACTGCCACAAAGGACAACCATGCTGCCTTTTCTAAAGCGGTCATCTTGGCAACAAACTGATCATCACGAATTAGGGTTCGAATCTGTGGGCCGTCAAACACGCCTGCTTTGGTCTTCTCAAATGATAACCCTGGTAAAGCTGTGATCATGTGTTTGGAACATTCACCTTCGGTTTCCATTGCCTTGAAAAATTGCTTCGTCAAACCTAATTTGATGTGAAGTGGAGGGAAGATGATCTTATCTCTGTTTACAATTGGGTCTTTTATGATAATTGGTATGCCTGCTTCAAGGGTGTCAGAATAGACCAGTCCTTCTGGACCCGATCTCTGTCTCGTGACTGGCTGTCATACATACAGATGGAACATAGAAACTTGGTGAAACCTTTCTGTTGCCCAAGAAGGAAGTTGACCATCTCTTAGTCTACACAAATGATCCAGTTGTAGTCATGATACTAATAAGTCCACGACTATTCTCATATTATCATAGACTTTCCGCAAATGCACTTGGTGATCGACAAGTACAGCTCCATAAACATTGCCATTTTGTAAAAGAACACACTTTAGACTGTTTTAAACTGTCTAAAGAGTCTCCATTCAGCAGGACTATAGTAAAGTACACCCAGTTCTTTAAGAAGCTCTGGGATGTCAGAGCAGGAAACAAACTGTCTGTCTTCTGAAAAGGTCACAAAAAGCAGGTCACGATTTCTGAAATATGATACTTTAGCAGTGATCAACAAGATTTCTGCCTTGTAATCTTGATGCTGAAAGTTCTGCTCCTTTGAAAGACCCAAATCCCGCACCAAATCATTCAGTTCAATCTGGGGAAGAGGCTTTGGGACGGGAAAATGTTCTGAAAGTGTCTGAAGAACAGTCCCCTAATTGTGAACGCTTTTCTGACAATTCACTGTCACAACTGTCTTGCTCGTTTGTATGATGTCCAATGTCTTTATTGTCCAATGAAGGCAAGCCTTTGAAAGCTGGAACAAGAACTTCTTCAGAGTGTGGAGCAGGCCGAATAGCTGAGAGAATGTTCGGATACCTAATCATGTCGGTTTTTCTTCCCAACACCCGTTGTGTTTACCATGCAGAAATAACAGTCAGTTACATGGTTGTTGGATTCACTCCAAATCATTGGAACTCCAAAAGGCAGACCTTTGCGTTTTCCTTTGGTCCAGTCTCGAAGCATTCCCTCACAATTTCGACACACAACACGAGGAGCGCATTGCTTGTCTTGATCACCAAGATGAACCTCAAAATATGTTTTGTAGGCACGCTTGACGAACAAGGATATGTTACGTCTCTGACGATTGAGTATGTAGCATCTACATATGTAACAGAAGGCACCAGGCTTGTCTCTGCAATGATGTCTCCTTATGGAAGCCATGTTTGAACTGGAATAAAAGAAGAATGATCAAAATATTAGAAGCTATCTCTATATAGGGACGTGAAAATGCTTATACATGGCTTACGCAAGTTCACATTTGTACAATTTCACTAACCTCAAGTTTTTTACAAACTGGGCTTGCATAGAAAAACTAATTTCATATTTGAAATTAGCGCCTGAAACTCCTTCAGATTCAGTTGAAATATCCAATCAATCAGTTACTGAAAAATTGTTCCCCAGTTTATTTGTAATCCGAAAAATATGGACATATTGCAATGAAAATAAGAGTTTAATAAAAAACAGATTAAATAAAATTCTGGTAACTCAGTTCTTGGAATTCATTCATTAATCATAGGAGGCCTTGGGTCGATCCCAAAGAAACTGGATTCGTTTATTGGGAAACTTTCCATAAATGACTTCGTGATAGGGCAAAAGTCAGTACTGCTGGAATCCCACGGAACGTTTTGTGATAAGAAGTTGGAGGAAGAGATTAAGATAAGACTTTAACTTAAGTGGTTGCACCTGATGAAGAACTGTGTAGCCAGTATTAACATAAGAGGCAGTGATGAATTTGAAATAATAATAATAATAATAATAATAATAATAATAATAAAAATTAGGCAAGAAAAGGTACATGTATGGGGCCTGACTTTGTGTGATGATTACAGTTATAATGACGAAAACTGTATTATTTTTTGCTGACACGACAAGCATCACGGAAATGTATCTGAGAGAAAGAAAACTGGAGAATTAAACACACATCACTAAACAGAGGTCATTCTTCGTTGGATGGAACAAACTTTGGGAAGGTCCCGTAAAACTGTGGCAGAAGTAAATCCTGTAAGGTAGACTACCTTATTGCATCAAACTTTGCAGTGGTACGAAAGTGTTAACTAATGTTGAACAGATCCCCCAATTGAATCAGTTTACCAAAGGCACCAGGATCAAATACAGAAACACATTTACATAACATTGACCCATTTAAATAACGTGATGGTTGGAATGTTTTCTTTTGTGTTGTCATTTATCAAGTTATCTCGTCTGAAGGCAAGCCCATTAATACCCAAGAAGAGAGACCGGGTTGTAGGGTTGCTACAAACGAAGGTATCTTTGAATTGAAAGTTCTCAATTTTTGTTGTATCAGAACATAAGGTGGCATGTATAAACATTTTGTATAAGGATATGGGTCAGAGAATGGCAAAGTTCAAAATTCGATAAAATTTAAGAACAAATTTTTTAAACAATGGGGCTAAGCTCTACTATTTTAAGCACCAAAATGTATTGAAATAGTTGCTTTTGTCTTATCAAATAAAAAACGAGTTAGATTGCGGAAGGTCGTAAAGGTCTCTATTACAGTATTTACATTTTTTTGTGTCAAGTGTGCTTTCTCACGTTGGCAAATACTCTTGAGGATGCAAGGAATTTGACACCATGGGATATTAATTGATTTCCGTTTGTTATAATAATCTAATCTAATGTTCAAAAATTAAAACTTTACTTAGAAGTGTAGTTCAAATAAACTGAAACTGAAAATCAATTTTAACTCTAAATACGGTAAAAGTGTAATTCTTGCAGTCTTGGAGTCACTGAGTCATTTGACTTGGTTTTGTGACTGACAAAAGTGAAACAAAGCGCGATGACGTCAATCCTTGAAATCGCTTTTGTCACTGAAGACAGGTTGTATTTCTTCAGCTTCAAACGAGAAATGGTTTTGATATTGTGATTGTAACTGTGGGTATCATGTTACGTACCAGCCAGGAGGTTTTTCTGACACACTTTGTCATCATTATTGAATACAAAAATGGGCACACTTTTAGGGTCTTAATTCAAGTACTTGTACCGAAATTGGTAAGAATAAACAGGCAACTGAAATAAGTGACAAGGCCATTGAGATACCATGTGACCCTAAG
>RDPX01000011.1:4051799-4071395 GCA_003991215.1 Morbakka virulenta | reverse complement strand
AAAGAAATCGATAAAATTTGTAACGATATTAATGAAGCGAATAACGACCAACGCTTTTTCAAAGCAGTAAAACAAATAAGGAACACCAACAACAAGAAGAACAGCATCATCTTCGACAAAGACGGACACACGGTAATAGATGTCAACAAGAAATATGCAATTGTCAAAAATCATTTCAAGCGACACTTCAATAATCCTCAGGCAGAGGATATTGAAGCATTCATAGGTGAACCACGAGCTCTAAATAATAAAATCCAGACCGAAGAAGTAACCGCTGCAGTAAAAAAGATGAATAACAACAAAGCGACAGGACATGACGGCATCAAAATGGAGCTCATTAAATACGGTCCAGAAAGCTTACACAAAAATAATGCAACAAATATGAATGCAGTCTTTGAAACACATAATGATCAATTCGACACAAATAAAGCCGTACTATTACCAATTCCTAAACCCCAAAAACCAGGCGGTCCAGTCAAAAACGTAAGACCTATAAATCTTCTAAATTCAACAAGAAAAATACTCTCCACAATCACCTTGAAAAGAATAACGCCAAAAGTAAAAAACTACTTATCTGAAAGCCAAGCCGCATACAGACAGAAAAGATCAACTACGGACATTGTTTGGGCACATAGATTTATAGCAGCCAAATCATTATCTTACAGAGATATAGAAGTCAAGATCACTGGTATTGATATGAGTAGCGCTTTTGACACAATCGATCGAAAAGCGTTACTAGAAGAGATGCATAAATTTCTTGATGAAGATGAAAACAGAATGTGCCACCTACTTCTTGCAAACAATCAGGTATCTCTTCGATTCGACAACCATCCAGAAGAATCGTTTACAACAAATAAAGGATCACCGCAAGGCGACGCGATATCAGGCACCTTTTTCACGATTGCACTAGAAAAAGCACTAAGAGATGTCCGATCACTTGTAAATGAATTGAATCCATCAATCGAACACTCGTATAGTAAAACATCAAGTCTCCCAACAGAATTAGTTTTTGCAGATGACACCGACTTTGTCAACAACGACAGCAACAAAGACAAAGTCATAAACAACAAAGCAAAGGTGATACTTGGTAAACACAATTTAATAGTGAACGATGATAAAACCGAACAGATCACTGTGAAAAGAGGTAAATGTAAAGAGGAAGAATCATGGAGAAGTACCAAAAAACTGGGAAGCTTGTTAGGAGATCACGAAGATCTGAAGAGGAGAATATAGCTCTCGAATACAGCGATGAATACATTAAATAAAGTTTGGCTATGGAAGAAGGTGAATATAAAAAAGAAACTGAAATTGTGTAAAGCGATAGCCAAGCAAATCCTTGCATACAGCATGTCCACATGGGGCCTCACAAAAGCCGAAACCGAAGAACTAGACGTTACAAATAGAAAACATCTGAGGGAGATCTGGAGGAACAGAAGGAAAAAGAACAAGAAGGTATACCAAGACAGCGACGAACGCGCCATGCATGTTGAAATGAAAGAAATGAGATGGACAGCATTCGGACATATGCTGAGGTTACCACTGTTAACACCATGTCAATTGGCAACGTTGTACTACTTTGAAAAACCTGATGGAGCAAAGAAGTTTTCAGGAAGAAAGAGGGCAACATTACCTGTCAAGCTTCACGAAGACATCATAACATGCATAAAGAATGGCAAGATACTACCTGGAAATATTACGAGCTTCGAAAACACAGACGATCTTATGANACAGAAGGAAAAAGAACAAGAAGGTATACCAAGACAGCGACGAACGCGCCATGCATGTTGAAATGAAAGAAATGAGATGGACAGCATTCGGACATATGCTGAGGTTACCACTGTTAACACCATGTCAATTGGCAACGTTGTACTACTTTGAAAAACCTGATGGAGCAAAGAAGTTTTCAGGAAGAAAGAGGGCAACATTACCTGTCAAGCTTCACGAAGACATCATAACATGCATAAAGAATGGCAAGATACTACCTGGAAATATTACGAGCTTCGAAAACACAGACGATCTTATGAAGTTACGTACATCAGCATCAGAGCGAGTAATGTGGAAGAAATTGACAAAAGTTGTAGTAAATGATGATGTACAAAGTGATGGAATTATCATATATCCAAAGCCGTAAAAAGTACAGTAGAAGTAGAAGAAGAAGACCTATACAAGTAAAAAAAAATATTACCGGGCTATGTATGGTAGTATTTTGCTGACCTTAAATGAGTTGAATTTAATCGAAATTGGACTTCACATGCTTTTACTTGTTTTTTTTAAAGACCGCCAAACACATTATTGAATTTATGCTGAACGTGAGGTAAATAAGTGTTTTGACTTTTGAGCTCAACACAAAATTACAGTACTCAAAGGCTTCAATTTTTTCCCTTTTCTACAGCTCAAATTTTGTGTTGTTACATATCCTGGTCACTGCCGATGACGGAGACGCAAAATGCTTTGTTTAGAATGAAAAGGGGAACGTGAATGTTGAGCCTGTTACATTAATTAAGAATAGGAGGCAACGTAGTGGTGCAAGCTATGGGAGGCAACTAGTTGTGGGAAGAAGGTAATAAGCGTTATAAATATGCAATTTGGTAAAAAAGCCGTATTAGATCAAAATGCAATAAAAAACGTTATCACATGCAATTTACACTTACAGACTTCATTGACACAAGTAATTAACCCATCTCTTGTAAGAGACTAAATTTTACCAAAAGATTCTTGCATCGAACCTTTGAAAGAAAAGGTAAAATACTTATTACTTGAACATTGTTAGTGCTCATTTTTGTCCCTTTAGCCAAAACAGGATCAACCCTTGAACTAGCCTTCTCTTTGTTCGCCTTTGCGTGTTGTCTGGTGGTACATACTTTGAGTGATTTGGCCCTGTTACTGCAAACGACTCTGTAATAAAGCCATGTTGCAGCTTACAAGTGCTGGTTCACTTGTTTTCTTATCAAATTCATCTCTTTGCTTTTAAAACTGACGTCAAAATCCTCCAAGGGGACAGCACTATCAAGTTTAGTAGTAATCTCATTAAAGGCATGAAGAATGCAAATGTCTGGCCATGTTTTACAATTGTAGAAAACATTAAAGCAAAAGCTACGAGCCGTCGGACCCCACTCAGAAAAAAGAGAAAAAAGGGGCGACCAAATATGACCTGGGGTCAGACCATGATGCAAAACCTTAAAAAAAGTGATGCACACTGGTATTGGTTTGGAATTTTTGCAAAAGCGGTGTTTGTCTTATCGATTTAGGTTTCCCTTTACAAAATACGTAGTTATCATAGCACGACCTTGCCTAGTCCCCTCAGATTGTAAGATAGTCATTTCTAATTTACTTCCAAAGAGGAAACGGTAAGCAAAAAAAGTTTTGTAATGAAAAGTTATATTATTTCTTATCAGCTAAGGTACTAACATACCTATCACCATTCAATAACTGTTGGGTCTTCTTTTGAAAAAATACCCTCATTTGAACTTTTAGGGTCCTCTGAGTATAAAGTTATTTTCATTCATCGCTTAAATTTTGGCCCATCTTAAGTATTGGAGAATGGGAAGACTGAGTCAAGTGGAGAAAAAGCTGTCGAGCAGTCGACCTGACAGTCGTCGGATGAAGGCCGAAGAAGAAGAAGAAGAAGAAGAAGTATTAGAAAAGAAAATTACGGGATACGATAGATAATATTTTGAGCTTATGCGAATTAAAGAAAAGGAGAAGCTTAAATCAGTGATTAAGATAATAGATTGATCTTTATTTAGTTTACAAAATATTTTCATATTATTTTTTCGTTACATAATGTTAATGATGCTATTGACTAGATACCATACGAGATACTATACCCGCATTGGGATAAACGTCCATTATTAATGAAATGAAAGGGTCTGCATTCAAAAATGGACTAAAATAAGGGCAAACATACTCCAATTTTACAGACATTTTTCAAGGTAATTTGAAAAATTCTCCTTCTTCACATTTTGATCCTGGAGGGTTCTCAGTTAAAGCAACTGCTCGATAAATAGCCTTCACTTAGACCACAGAAAATCACTTTGACCACTCAACTGCGATAAAAACAAACCAACAAAAGACTCGATCGTGTCAACTACCCCCTTCAGTTTAATATTTTAAAAGTTACACAAGTAAATTATGCCACACATGTAGCTAATTTCTCTTGATTAACCTATTTAAGATTTGAGGACTCTGTTACAAATATTACTACTCGACGTAAGATGCAACAATCAATTCCAATCTCATAACTGCTATTCAAAACACATTCTGTTACTGTTGCAACCTGATTAACAATATGAGAACAAACTAATATTAAAGGTAAATCACATGCAAAACCCGCGTTATTGGAATTTACGTTATATACCATTGTGGTCACGTGAGAACAAGCGACATTTAATAATTGACCTTAAGGACCGAAGAATATTATTCCTGGTGTGACATATTCCAAGCTCTATCTTATGAATGCTGATTTGTTGACACTTACTATCTGTTCTCTTTTCTGATGTCACCAAAAAGACTGAAAACAGTTTAACATACATGACAGTTTGAAAGAAGCTATTGTCACGTACACATCTCTTATCATATCAAAGTTCACTGACTTGTTATAATCTGGAAGACTTTGCGCCTTATTCAAAGCTACTGTAACCAGGCGATACAAATATTCTAGGCGTAAACGGGATGTAAATATGAGCTTTACAGATTTAGCTAAGAGATACATGAACAGATTTATTTCAAATTAAAGTATGAATGATACTGGTCTTGGGTGTATTCTCAGCTAAGAGTCACTATCTTAACACCTGTCGACGACAAGCTTGTTGACTTGACCTTGAACAAACCCATTCGTTGTTATCTCTAGGTTCCGGAACAATTAACTTTGTGGTGCCTCCAAGCTTACTCTGACCGTATCATTAGTTCTGTCAACAAGGTGGGTATGTTTTTTAATGAATGTACTTTGAACAATTTAATGACAAACAATTTTATACTAATATATTCTGACTTAACACCTCTACTAAAATTTAGCTTGAAATCTCGACTTGCATTTTATCCAACCAACTACTGTTTACACACCTAAGAATATTCCAGTTTACAATTTTACTTGCCACCCAAAACCCATAACCCAGATAGTACAATGTTAAGTATAAAGAATATCCACCCCCAGGTTGTAAAATCCCTTGCCTCCATTTATCATGGGGCGCATTTAATTTCTTCTCTTCACATTTCGTTAACTTATTTCACCTTAATTACATTAACCGAATGTCTTTGACATCCTTTTTCTTGTCAACCTCTTGGTCATTCCCTATCAGTCCAAAAGCCAGTTTCATGCGTCCTTTTCTTGTTCCTTACAACTTTTGTTTTGCTTGTCCAGTTCAATGTTCTGGATTTCACTGTACTGTTCCGTCTTTCTTTTCATTGCGTAACTCTTTTGTCACGTGGTGTTTTCACTCCATCTTCAAATTTTTTTTGCCTTCCGTTATTTTACTATCCACGTAAAAAAGCATATTTAATATGTCGTGTTCTGTTAGATATTGCAACAAAGGTCGAATGGTACCTGGCGAGATAATTTTCATCTTACTGTTTCTTGACTTGATAATGTACTGTGATCCAAAATTTGGGTTACTTATATTTCATGGAAGACAACTGTGATGTCATCTGAATAGCATTAAATATTCTGGGTTTGAAGACAGGTAAATCCTGAATACAAGCTGTACCTGCGAGCCCAGGATTATGTTTAAAACATGTAGTTGAGACACAAACACGCTATCTTAAACCGATACTTGTTTTTGTTTTAAATTCATAATTCAAGACCATTAACAACGTTAGAATCTCAAAAGGGGAAAGTTGAAGGTCTCAATATGCATTTGTCAAAGTGTGAAAAAATAATGTATCCAACCATCCACCTTAGCTTTTTATGCCACTGTTGGCATAAAAAGCTTGCGAACCCTATGAAGGCAGATGGACCTCATAGGGTTCACAACGCTTTCCAATCTTGTGCTGCCTGCATCCATATGTGGACACAACTCACAACTCCTCTACCCACCTCTCTATCTTCTTTTCGGTCTTTCTCCCAGTCTTATTTCCTTTTTGGCTGTCTACTCAGTTGTTCGTTTTGCCTACTTGGTCGTGTTTATTCTACCAAAATGTCTTGCCCATAGTCCCCCCACATTCATTACTCTCTCCATTTTTTCCTTCATGTGTCTTGTTTGCAATGGTTTCTTTTCTGAACTTGTCTTTCTGGTGATATTGAGCTTTAATCTTCCCACGCATTTCTAAGACAATGTCAACTTTCTCTCTTTATATTCTGTGAGAGTCCAGGTCTTTGCGCTGTATGTCATTGCTGGCAGGATGATCGTGTTCGTTGTCTTTTCCATTAGGAAATAATTTTTTTCTTCTTCACAAAGTTCCTGTATTAACCAAATCGTCTTCGTTCTGCATCCCAAGACAGGAAAACTAACATATAATTAATGGTGAGCAGTGTCATAATATTTCAAAGTAACATTTATATTGCAACATAAAGTCAAGGTACAGGTACTACACACTACATAACTAAAAGTCAAGTGGTACTACAGGCTCTGAGTTCTTACTTTCACACAATGATGTTTGACACATAAGGGTTTACGTCATTCTTCACACTGTTCCAGGGTCATTTGGGATCTCATATTGGTCTAGTCCATTTTACAATCGAGCACGAAATTTCCATTCTAGTGGGTTAGTGTGTGTGTAAAGCGATGGAACCATTTCTGCCTTAGCTATCTTTTGATAGCCAAACTTGCATATTGATACGATGACCTCTAATAGAGCGAAAATGAACAGAACAATTATGGTTCAGATTACACTTACAACCAGAAGGGACAATGCAAAGCACACTTTTCACGCTAGATAAATTTTGCACTGGCTCACTGGCGACAATTAGCAACAACACACACAAATTATTTATCTGCCCACATGAAAACAATTTCTGATCTATATTTAAAAGAAATACCCATATGGTCTATCATATATATTAATGCAGAAACTTATACAATGTATTTCTATGAGAACTATACTACTTGGTCGTAACACAGAAAAATACTTTTACAGGGACGGGATACCGAGCAAGGTTCAACTTCTCTATTTGTCTTTCTTTGTAAACCATAAGCTCCAATTAATATATTCATATGTAGCCTGGTTAATTCTGAGATAGGCTAAAGATGTTGTCTTGACTGGGGCTATTATGAGTGCTGTTATGACTGAGTTTCAGGAACTTGTGAACAGAGTGAAAGATGAAAGTGACCGCTACGCAACACAAAGAAAACAAAGATGACGAAAATTTGAAAAATCGCTAATACACTTGACGACACTCAGATAACTGTCAACAATGAATCAGTTGAAAATGTCACTCAGTTCACCTACCTTCGGGCAACATTCATGAACAAAAATGGTGACTGCAAAGAAATCAGAACTGGAATCGTGAAAAATGAAAAAAACTGTTCTCACTAATAACTGGAGGGTCTCGAGCATCTCTCTCAAAGTAAACAAGGCTACTGGATTTTCGTCTTCTCGATAGCAACCTATGGATCAGAATGCTGGGTTCTCAAGTCACTGGACAGGAATGTTTCAAGAACTCTAAGTTTTGATGCTACCACCTAATCCTTTGAATCAGTTGAACGGACAAGGAAACAAATCAGTATGTTTTACAAAAGGTTAATTGGGAAAATCGATTGTTTAACTTAATTTATTCTCGTCAGCTATTCTTTATCGGTCATGTACAGATAAATCACAGCCCAGAAGAAACTCTTATTGGCAGGGCTGTTTACAAAAAGGCAGAGCTAGGCTAAAGACTTGGTTGAACGGCCACATCTAAGATACGGTATATGGAAATTAACTGTAGTTTGAGTGGTAAAAATTGTTCAAGTTCAGGACTCTCGGGGAAGACTGATGCGGAGGCTCACTGCTTCTCAAAATCAAGCTATCCGTTCTTCGTGATTACAAAGCCTCGAAAAAACCCTTGTTAATGAAGAAGTGAATGAAAACCACATAATCGAAACGATCAATATGAGGGGGGAAACAAATAATTTGTAACTGACAGCACTGGTACAATAGACAGAGGATTGATTCAAGGAGAGCATTTCAAACTCCTTCTTTCAAGTGCAAAAACAATCACACAACATCCAAAACAAACTGCACCTAAGATTGATACGTTACAACAGGCCTTATCAAATATGTGCGAAAAACAGCAAAAAATCAGTCGGCTTAATTTCAGTTTTATTGTCAGCAAAGGAGTCAGCAACCTGTCATAAATTATGTATTCTTAAAATATGCAATTTTGTTACCCATCATCTTGTGAAAGCTAATGTAATTTCGGAGTGATAAAATGTTTTATTTATAATACAAATACACTTGAGATGAAATGTTCAAAATGAAAAAATGTTGCGCCATGCGACAGGAAAAGCCACCGTGAATTAAAAATACTTTTATGATGAAAAGTTTCCTTGCTCCCGTTCCTTTTATAATGCTTTCCCTTTGATTTAATCAAAGAACAGGAAGCAATAAGTACTATATAATCCGATCGACACTTCGACGAGAAATGATTAAAGCCACTCGAAATCGCCCGTCTTAAAGATATTCAAGTTACAAAAATATTTTAACTCGACTACACAATTACTACTTTGTTGGTTCTTTTTCGTTGGAATTTTCTGTGGGTACATGCTCAACCATGTTTCTTGGAAATCGCGCATTGTACTTCTGAAATACTTTATCCAATCGCTTTAGGAAAGTATCGACGTCACTTCGTGTCATCCCCAATGCTGCCGCGGCAGTCAAGTAAGCACAGGGGTATTCACTATAATGAGACCCCCATCCTACAAATTGATGTTCGGATATCAATTTCGTTGTTGATGAAATGACAACTCTGAAAGGTAATGAAAAAAACTTTTTATCATCAGGAAGTTAAGTCAACACATTTGAGAGAATCCAAAAAAGTGAACTTATATCAGAATACACTGTCTTTCTTCCTGGAAAATGCGGCGTGCACCCGAATAAAGGGATATTAAATTTTTTAGAAAGATTATACCCACAGGGAGTCAGTACACCAAAATTAACAATTACGAACAACCAAAAAAATAAGAAGGCAGGAAATATTTAGCTTTTCGTTTCATTTCCACATTAAAGTTGACTATTTTATTACAATCGAATAATACTACTACTAAAAAAATCGGGTGTCTGCAGTAATGCTTCAACCTAACTCTGTCAGGTGGAACTGTTAAATGTGATTTAAAGATTTCAAATGATAAATCATCACACACCGTGATACATACTGCCGATGGGACGGTTACCTAACGTAAAAAACGGACCCGCAAATTTTCTTGAAAAATCATTATTTGCACAATAATTAATAATCAATTAATCGCTGTACATTGTATTTAGTTATCGATGACAATGCTGACAGTAAGCTGCAGATTAGATATATACGGCCAAATAGAATGCTCGTAAAAACTGCTTAGATATTTCTTTATACCACCAACAAATAACTTTACGTAAGAGTATAGTATTAAATGTCAGAAATATGGTATGCTATCGAAATTCTACTTCATCGAGCAAAATCCTAATGAAGTGGGTACCCTGTTAACTAATAATGAAATGGGTCCATGGTTGGGCTTATTGCAATGGGCAGTGAGCGATTTTTCATATCGTAATCGTGTCGTATTTTAATGTATTATCATAAATATCCTTTATATTTTAGAGGAATTATTATAATATTAGATATATATTTTTATGCCTGCAAGAACTGAAGAGCAGGAGGCGTTAAGAGTACGACTGAAATCTGAAGTCTGCTTAGTCTCGAAGTCCATAGGTCATAGTTGGGTACTCCCCCATACTATTTTGTTAAATTTTGACTTGGAAAAAATTTGTGGCAGCCAGTACGATAAAACTACTAAATGTTAATTCATCACTTAAATTAAGTCTGTGACTCTATTAGAAATTATTAACATCCCAATCAAATCATGCTACTATAAAGCTGTAGAAAATCAAACACCAACGCAACCAAGACAAATTATTTAGGTCAATCCCTCCTCCTACTCACACAGAAAGAATAACAACGAAAGACACAGACATACACACGCTTTCTAGCCTCTTTGTCTGTCTGTCTGTCTGTCTGTCAGACACACATACACACAATTCTTTGCTAACCGAGAAAGCATTTCCTTGATGATTGGTAAGCAGTAAGTGCAAACTTCAAAGCAAAGTATTTCTGGAAATTTAAATATAAAAACCACTCAATGATGTAAATGTGGGTTTTAAAAATCATTGATGGTTACTCTTTAAGAAGCACAAGTGCATAAGTCTAATTTTAACCCTTAGCCTGCCTGCTTTTCATTGCCGGATCAGCATAGCTCTTTAGGTCAACGAAGAACAAAAGCTGCTCCACACCACCAGGTTTAATGAAAGAAGAAAAAATTCTTTATTTTAGTGACCGGATAATTCTCATATGTCAATTTGAACAAATACCTTCTGCCCTAACTTTAAAATATTATGTCTGGATCCGTAATCAATGCTCGTAATTTTTCAATTCCTTTGCATTTTTACACTCCCAATGTTCTTACAATTTCATTTTAATATTTTCAAATATACGCTTTAACAGAGCCTTTTTAGCTTCTACGCACTGTATATCTTACAACTGAAGCTGGTATTAAGTATATTACTCTATTCAATTTTACAATTTTACATGTTGATAAATAGTAGCCTATTCAGTAGCAACTTTTTCCAGTAAAAACCACTTCCAATATTACTCTTCCCGAGTAGGAACCAAAATATAAAACACAAAGACGTATCTTCTGGAGTTACCCGCGTAAGGTTCATTAACAAAGGCCGGAAAATTTCTAACAAGGTAATTTATCTTTTGTGTAACTAACACTTGGCTCAAAGCCTGCACTTCCCTTATATCAATCAAAATGATAACTAATGACCAAACATAAAAAAACTAACTGAATTTTTACTGAAAAGTACCCGGTCACCTTACATACAGTTTTGATAAAGGGAACCCATTGGAAACTGAATTAGTCAAAAGCATGTTTGTCTGTAATAAAGATGAAAGGAACCAATTGATTGGTGCAAAAATAAGACCGCGTTTTTAGTTTAAATGTCGCTAGACACTCGCTAAAAATGTCTTTACTTATACCCTTTTGGAATACATAAAATAATTAGCTAACTAAAGCGCCTTGCGCTCAATTTCTATAAGAATTGAGATGATGATCGATCCATTAACAATTTACCCTGCCTACCTTGTTCCTGATACATTTCTCTTAAACAGCATAGAACCAAATTCTGGTAAATCTTCTGTCGAGTTCGCTTTGTCGTTGGTGCACAGTGATTTGAGGGTTATTGCTACAAAAAGATAACAATAGATTATTTCCTTCGTTTAGCCTGTATGCTTCATCGTTCATTTAAACAAATATACTTCTATTATCTACGGAATTGTGTTGTATTTTCACATAAACTGTTTTATTTTTGTCGGTCAGTCTGCCTGTTTGTCTGTCTGTTCGCCCATCTCGCTGCCTTTCTCTCTGTCTCGCTGTCTGTCTGTCCGTCTGCCTCTCTCTCCACCTCCACATCTCCTTTTCTAACTTACTTACCCACACAAAATATAGGGATCCCAAATAGGTATTGGTAGCAAAGACTGCAACCGAGAAAACATTAAGTCTGGGTAATCTCTGTAACAAAACAAGCAAATGATAAAAATAACAGTGGCCAAAATACTTCAGGTTACCAAGTTATGACAAGGCATCATCGGTTTCCAAACAAATTAAAGATGATTAAAATATACTAATGAAAAATAATTATATTTTCCACGACATTAAACACCTTCAAAACTTCAAAAAACTACTCTTTCTGAAAAAACTTTAACGGTGCCTTTAGTGGCAGAAAAAAAATTTGGGTAGGAATATCAAGAGGCTATGACTATTTCTCTAAAGCAACTGACTTTGGAATTATATACATCCTACCAGGAATTATATACATCCTACCATAGCCAGATTAGCTCAATTATCCCGGTTTGCCCTTGTTTAAATCATTTTCCCTTAGGGTGGAATAATAGGCGCTGTACATATTTAGATTTGTCAAGGTTCTACAAAATCTTAAGATGGCTCTGTTTGAATCCTTGTTTCTTTCATTTTGCAGGTTTGGTGCTAACTTTGAGGTAAAGCAAGTTAAACACCAGTTCCATGCTTTTATCTATCTTTTGAAACAATCATTTTTTGTTATTGCAATAGTCAAATTACAAAATCGGTAAGGTAATGACTTGCTTCTGTGGATGAATACATATCAAATTGGACGTATCTATTGAATGTATTTGAAAATATGTACATACGTACGATTACTCATACACGTATGTACATGTGTACATGTAGCAGCCTTGATGATACCGAGTTCCTTGGCCAGAAAGAATCCCAATTCAGATTTATATCTACCATATGGACCATAACAAAAATTCTAGGACTGCATTCACAAGGTCTAATAAATTCTACCCGTTCACTTTGCAACAAAAATGCCAGTACCCAAGTTAGAAGTTTAAGTTTTACAGTCTCCGCTCACCAGCAACAGCAAAGAACCTTGCACTACGCAAGTCCTGCTCGTTTCGACACGGGGTTAAAGTCACTCAAGGTCACAAATAAAGGAGATAAAGTAGTCAAAATCCATAATAATTTACATGATGCAGAGGATATGAAATCGAGTTGCCAGCCTTAAAGTATGTAAGGTATAGCATCTGTGAATCTATCAATATGCACAAACGGTTATTACCTTCAATGCTATATGGCCGTTATTACAATAAAAAGTGAAAATCGATAAATACCGTAAAAAGCGGAAGCGTAGCAAAATTCAGACCAATTTTTGACAGAAATTGATTGGAATAGACCAGTTAAAATTCTCTGCTCAGCAGTTAAAAATAAAAGCGAGGGCAAAATTCTAGAAGTGCATACAAAAACTCTTTTTCGCAGGAAAATAAATCACATAAACAGGGATACAACAGGTTTTCAGCAACTAATGCAGTGAAGAATGAACAGAGCAGGCGCAGTTACTGGTAGTTTTTTCTTCCTGAAAGTGAAAATGGGCATGCGCCTTGGGTTTGCTGAAAGTCATTTTTGATTTCTGGCTAGACATTGGTGGATTGAGGAAATAGATAAAAACGTAAATGTGAATAAAAATCATATTTCTTTGGCCCAGCTGCCAACTTTATTCTGTCAATTACCTAGAAGTGTTTCAAAGGAAATCTATAATTTTATTGCTATTTCGAAATGCTCAGTTGACTTAAACTTTATAACGGGCCTAAAAATCAGTCTTTGTAGTTGAAAATAAAATGAATGCTGATGGTACTTTGTATCGATCTGAAAAAAAGGCATTTCTTGAAAATACGAATACGAGATTATTCGTATTCACAAAAAAACACGTAACTAATTCAATGGCCGGTGGAAGAGATTGGCAGACAGGTAATTTTCAAAATAACTGTGCTAAGTGGTGGATACCCATTTGGCAAGCTGATGTGTATTTCCAAATACATTAAATCATTGTACTTTTTAAAGAGTAAAACCAGTGACAAATCAGTCAAACGGGATGTTTGCACTGACTACGTTTAGCAATACCGTAGTCTCACAAGTGACACTAAAAATCGAGAAAAGCCGTTTCTTTTTCATTGCTGTGAAGTATGTGACAAAATCAATATAATTACTACCTTCTATCTTCTGGAAATTAGAAAGGAATGAGACAAACTGTTTTCATGTTGTAAAAATAAAGAAAATTCTACTTATGTTGAATCTTTGAGATCCCATAACGATAAATTGAGTTAGCTCTCTTTGTATGAAACCGATAATGATTGTTGTACTGTTGTAGCGAACCCGATGAAACATTGTCCGTTTGAATATATGAATATCGATCTCCAAACATATAATATAATAATAATAATAATAATAATAATAATAATAATAGTAATAATAATAACCCTTTCTTTCCATGTATTGTCAGCTATCAGGCTGGGAGTGGGGAGTGCGGTAGTCATGAGTTGTTGTCATACAACAACAACAACAACCGATTGACCAATGTGCCTTTCCTCGCTGGTTGCGAGGCGCCACTTCCAAGGTTGAAGTAATGTTGCCATTTTCAATTGGTTATTTTATCTCACTCTTGTGGCAACAGTACATGTGCCTGCATTCAACTTTCCTGGCTTGTCGCTGGGCGCTAAACGTGGGTTTTTCACCCATCCATCACTGGATGGTGTGTAACCACTCGATAATAACCCTTGCCTGTAATAGACACCCCACAAGTAACCAAATTATGGGATTTATTATTAACTATTATGATAATAATAGTTAATAATATTAGTGTCAAGTTCTAAAGAATTGGAACAAAGTGGTGAAGAAAGGGTACAGGTCTCTAAGGTAGTCGGTGCCTTAGGAATGCTTACAAAAAGTATTAAGATGGTTGGTCTGAAGCTGGTTTACAACTATTACAAAACGTCTCTCTTCTTGGAACACCAGAATCTAAAAGAAAGGTGCTAGATTAAAATGATTGCTGATAGAAAACAAAATATAAACAGAAAACAAAATGTACATAAAAAAGAAAACATAAATGGAAAACAAAATGTAAATGGAAAACAAAATGTAAAAAAGAAACAAAATATAAATAGAAAACAAATTGTAAATAGAAAATAAAATGTAAATAAGAAACAAAACGTAAATAAGAAACAGCATATAAATAGAAAATAAAATGTTATCTATACATAACATCAAATTGTGTTTTTATACTATTGATGTCAATGTTTTAATTACCATTTTTAATGGAAGTAAAGTGTATTGTTGTAGTATATATAAAACTCAAGTAAAAATCAAATAAACTGAAATACTTATGCCTCAGAACGGGGGTTACGAAAAGGCCTGATCGAGTGATGAGTAAAACTAACCCACTAATGAAAGCTATGCAATAAAGCCTGATAGTAAGCTGTTAATAAAATGACCCAACGGAACTTTGGCCATTTACCTTTAGCTCCGTCCATTGATGTACTAACGGCATAACATTAATCTGAGCCAAAAAAACTGTTCTGTTGCTGCTGCTGCTGCTGCTACTACTACTTCTACTACTACTATTACTACTACTACTACTACTACTACTATTACTACTACTATCACTACTACTACTATTACTACTACTATTACTACTATTACTACTACTTATACTACTACTACTACTACTACTACTAATGCTACTACTATTATTACTACTACTATTATTACCAATATTTCTACTATTACTACTACTACTACTACTACTACTACTACTACTACTGCTGCTGCTGTTAAGGGATAAGGAGCAACTGATAACAGTAATCCAAGATTATTGTAGGATAAAAATATACAATATGACAAAGTGGTAGAGGCAAGGCATTCAAACATTGTTACAACTGATAAGAAAGGAAAAAGCGGTATAATCCTAGGTATTGCAATACCTGCCGATGGAAAAATTGTATGAAAAGGCAAGAGAGAAAGCGGGGAAATACGAACACTTGTGGATTTAAAAATTGAATGGCAAAAAATGTATTGGGAGAGGTTGAACCTATACAAAAGACTGCCTTTTTGGGAAGAGCCAGGATCTTAAAAATGGTGTTGGAAATATGAAAAAAGCTGAATAGATAATATTAAAGTTTACTATTCACATTTTTACAAACAAATTGAACGCTATGAAGGTATAAAAAGTACGGCGTTTTAGTTCAAATGAACTTCCACATGTAGGAATATCAAGGAATTCAAAACGAACACAATTTTCAATGCATTGAAAAGACTAGGCTGGTATAAATTTACCCTGTTTCTTGATTATCAATATAACCTCACAAAAAGCATAACATTTGGTCGAAATAAGTCAAGATATAACCTTATGCCGCATATGAAAGCAAAAAAAATGTCTATAATTCTATTTCTGTAAAGGTAATCCTATTCTTAATACAGACCGATATAGTAACAGCGTCTTCTTATCGCCCAGGCGAAACAAAAAAAAAGACTATTGTCAGGATTAGCTAAAAAGGTCTTTTTCGTAAATACAATTGCCAATATTGTCTGACAAAGAGATTAAGTTTGTAAGGTAAGAAACTTTCAGTGGTTCTTATTTTGTAACTACAAAACAAAAGTCAAAAAAATGGATAACGGTAATAGATACCATGTGCAAGTTATATGTATTTTACATAGCGACATACTCGAATTTGCTCTGCGGCACTTATCTAACAAAGTACCTTGTTCATTCAAGTGGTACTTAACGAACAACAAAAATTGTCCTACTTTGAAATACAGTACAATCGTAACCCAATTTATTGTGACAGCTGGGTTACCATACCAAAGGAAGATTTTTCTCAAAAAGAATTTCACCAAATAGATTAAATTAAAAAAAAACTTAAAAAAAACGCGTTAAGTAATATATATATGTATATATATTCATATATATGTCTATCTATGTGTACCTATGTATATCTATGTGTATCTATGTATATGTATGTCTATGTATGTATATGGATGTCTATGTGTGTATATGGATGTCTGTGTATGTATATGTATGTCTATGTATGTATATGCGTCTGTATGTATGTATATGTATATATGTATATGTATGTATATGTATGTATATATATCTATATATATGGATATACATGTATATAAATATGGATATACATGTATATATACCAAACTTGAAAGTTGCTACCTCAGTTTCTCGACGTAAGGCCAAGAATTGGACTCCCAAAAAGCAAACAGCAAAAGCAAATGTAGGAGTTGTTCTTGTACATTTTATGTCGACACATAAAGCTTGCGTTCTGAATGAAAAACTGGATGGCCAACTGACTACGTATATATGTACCTTGATGTTGTTGAAGTTTTATTTTAAAGGAAATAATTTTCTCTAAGAGTAACGATGTCTTATTTTTACTCTATGGAGATATAACAGACTTTTTTCTTACATATATAGTACAGTTTATGAGAACAAGGGTTTTGAAATGATCAGAACATTCTTGGGTATTTTGTAACACCAGGAGTTTACAAAGGTCCAGATAAATAAAAAAGTGTTGAAATTATCACCCTATCTAAGATGTACATATCAGACATTGAACGGCGACGAACAGTTGTTTTATACTCTCGGGTACAAGTTTTTATTCAAGTACCGAAAGAAAGTATTTGGTGGCGGAGTAATGTTCTAAAAACCAAATAAAAATGACAGGCGGGCTCAGAATAGGGAAACTTGGAATGAATTAAACTCGAACTTGTTCGAAATATGCTGAAATATAATGACAATACAGTAAAATACCTGTATTAGAAATCTGTAAATGTGATTAAAGCCAAATTAAACATCGAGCTAGGGCATATTACCTCTTACCTTCCAATAAATAATCTAGTTATTAACCTAAAACCAGTAAATACTAAAAGTATGCTTTTGGCAAGGCAAAGACAATAACTAACATTCCATTTGACGAAAGGAAATTAACTACGACACTAAGTTAAACAGTAGGAATAAGAGTTACCTATATCTTGGTACCATCTTGAATCAATTCTTGAACCTTGTTGAAAACTTTGATTACAAGTGCAGGAAAGCCTATTCAAATATTGGTTTACTACGTAAATTGTTTTCTCAGTTGATTATAATTAAAGCTGCAGGAAAGAGAGTGTATGCAAGTGTAATTTTAACTGCACTTATGTATGGTTGCATAATGCAATAAATCTTTCCATCAAAACGTTAAAGCCAGAAACAACAACTTGTTTTTACATCCCTCTGAAGTAAAGTTGGGTTTTGCTAAAGATTATTATTGTTCAAGGGTGCAATATTGTTTAACTATCTTCCCTTTCAGTAACTTTGAAACTAATGAAAGGGATCGTTTAAACTAGTATCAGAATTGCTTTTATATCATTGAAATAATGACTATAGATGTCGTCGTCGTTGAAAGATATCGCATCAGGTTCTAACAATGGTTGTTACATGAAAGAATCAGCTTTATGACTAGCGAACTGAATCAGTTCCACATCAGTCAAGTCCACATAAGTTGCAATGGTTGTAGTGAACAACGCTCTTTGTATTCCTCTATCTTTCTTTCACTCTGCTTCTCCAGTAATCACAAGATGTAAAAGCCCTTTTTTCATATGACGTTGCCAAAAAATTAAGTCGTGTTTATCAGGTAGAGATTGGTTTGTCCTCTTCTTACTACGTCTTTAGCACAGATCTTATTTATCCAGGGAATCCTTAACATTCGTCTAAAAACCACATTTCGGTCGCTTCTAATCTTTTCTTAATGGTTGCGCTGGTGGTCCATGTCTCATATCTATACAGGGAAGGATGGGGGGTGCTCCAAATATAGCACTTAAAAATTTTGAGTTTGGTAGAAATATTAGGGTTCTTCGCTTTTTAAAGGCATTCTTAATTGACCTGAACACTGTTTTGGCTATACCAATCTGCCAGAAAAACTATTTGTCCGATTTTCCACCTAAAGTGAATGTGCTACCTATATAAACAAAACTGTCAACTTGTTTAAGATCCTTGCTTTCAATCTTAATCTGACAATTTGGTGTGTCTTTCGTTTTGGAGATGACCATGCAAAAAGACTTTGTTTGGTTCATTAATAGACCAATCTTCTTACTTTCTTCTGCCATTATGTCCGTTGACAGTTGGAGCTGTTCTTCTGATTCGGCAATAATGGCTGTGTCGTCCGCATATCTTAAGTAGTTGATATTAACTTTTTCACTTCTACTTTCTTTCTGATGTTTAATTTTTATCATAATGAATTCTGTGTACAACGAGAAGAGTTCTGTTGTCACCTATTCTTACTGCTGTTTCTTATTCTCAAAACAGATTCTTGATAAGTTCCACCTCTTTCCCATTTATGTCAAGGTCTTGTGACAATCTGAACAGCAGTTCATGCTAGACATTGTCGAACACCTTTACATCTGCAAAGCATATCCAATACATTTTTCATGATCTCAATGTATCTTTCTCCAGTCATACGTAATGTTAAAATTGCATTACGGGCGCAATTTGTTCTCGTGATATTAACCCTTCTGTTGCTTTCCTTCTTGGCATGTTCTTGATTGCTTTTCCCTTGTCATTTTCTGCGATAGATTTTCTCTTCCTCTTGTGATGGTTATGTTGTTATTCCTTTTTTCGTCTTCAAAAAACTAATGTTTGTATTCTTTCCATCTTTCTAAGACTTCCTTTTTCATAATTATCGTTCCATCCTCGACTTCAATACACGAAGCAGGGACATTTTTTGGAGCTTGCGCAGGCTGTTGCATAGCCCAGAATTATATGTATGTTGTAACGTTTAGCTTTAGCTTTTTATTATATTAACGCTGTCTGAAACTGATAAATGAATTTCTAATTTCTTTGTGGATTAGAACCCCTAAACCGTTTTCATGATATTTACCACCAGAGTAGTAAATAAAGTAATATCCTGTTTCAAAACGTCCTGCTTCTGTCCACCTTACGCCGCTTATTCTAATGATATGAATTTTTATTTCGCTTTGTTTTAATCTTACATTTTCAATTTTACTTTATTGTGATCAAACATCCATATGCATATTCTAGTAAGTTTTCTTACGTTGTACTCAGTAGCTT
>RDPX01000011.1:3976308-4045913 GCA_003991215.1 Morbakka virulenta | reverse complement strand
AAATACCGGTGGTAGTGTAACCTTAACTTCACAAATCCTCAAATGAGTGTAAAAATGTCAAATCAAATTAATGAAAATAACGGCGTGAATGAGGCTGGAGCAACTTGTGAAGGTCTCTCGCCCGGCAGGTGCTCCCCGGATCAGCAGCGGGGACCCGGTCGTCATCATACTACTGCTAAGAGAAAGTGGAACAAAGAATTAAACGTAGCTGTAATGGAGTGCTACTTTCTAAGTGATCCAGTGAATGAGGATGGTAAACCTATGCGAGGATATAGGCAGAGGATGCATCGTGTTTGGAAGGAAAGAGGTTTATTTGACATCAGTGAACAGAATTTATGCGATCAGGCTAGATCCATAAGGAAAAACGAGCTATTATCCGAGGTGGAGATTGAAATGATTAAAAGAAGTGTCTTAGAAACTGACTTCGTTGTTAACATTGAAGATGTAGATCAGGATAATGATGTAGCACAATCTGAACCCGAGCTTGATGTGGACCTACGTGACAACATCAACTTACCTGAAATGCCAGTAGAGTTTGATGATGAAGACAATGCAGAGAGAACAGAGGAACAACAACAGATAATCGACCAAATATGCACCATGATGAAGGAAACAGATAAAACCTTTTTCCCAGGATTGAAGAAAGCAGACAGAAAAAAGTTAGCAAACATTACCAAAAGTGTTAATGAAGTGTTAACCCATGTTAAAACAAACACCATAACTGAAACGAATGACCTGGTCTTTGCAACGTCGATTTACATTGCTGGAAAGCTTGGTTTGAGAACCCCAACAAATGAAAGGAGAACACCAAAAGAACCCTGGTGGACGCGAAGGATTAAAAAGTCAATCGTGCAGTGGCAAGAACACCAACAAAATAACTCTGCTATTTAGATTCAGTATCACACTCCCGTAAATCTCTTGTTCACTTGTTAAAGGTTTACAATAAGTCTACTCCGTCCAAAATTACAGTTTTTTACCCTAACATATCTAATTATAGAATATCATATGACAGAAGTTCTAGAAGTTATGTATGGTATGCTCAGTCATGCTGACGTCATACTCAGTTGATGTGCATGGTGCAATACAGCTGACTCGTCTCTTCTGTCACATTCCTTCTTACATGACGAAATACTTAAGCTAAAAGTTACGTAATTCAACAAAAGTCTCTAAATGAAAATGGTGTCCGAGTTCCAACACACTCCCCCTATTTGATAGAGTACAATCAAATTTAATGTTCATTACTCTACCATGGGGACATCCTGTTCGCAGTCCATCTGAACCTGAATACGTAAGTCTGCGACGGCTGCAGCTGCTCGACGAGGTCTAAATTCGTTAACTCGTGGGTTAAGCTCTGGCTGTTCTGCTAGTTTACGATCGTATGCTAATTCGAGCGGATAAAGATGCTGCACCGCCCTTTCCAGAAACGATTTGCCAGCTCAAAATCGTGCTGCTCTGATGACACCATCTCGACCGACGATCAGTTTGTCGACAATTCCTAACTTCCACTGCGCGCGATTCTTTTCCCCGCCCTCGATAATGACAACATCTCCTTCGCGTAGTTGAATCTTTCTCTGATTGTGGACCAAGTTGTGTCTCTCCCGTAAAGCTCTCACATATTCTTTGGTCCACCTGGCCCAAACTCGATCTTTGCAGGATCGTAGGTATCTTGCACGTTTTCGTAGATCAAGGTTCTCTATATTCTTCGGCAATTCGTCCAAGGTAAAGTTGTCTTGACCAAATATCACGGAATTTGGGGTCAGGACTGGCAGTTGAACATCATCTTCAACATACCCAAGCGGTCTGTTATTCAGGGTGGTTTCGATGTAGAGTAACAGGTTCTCCAATTCTCTCCACGTGAGCATCGTTTTCCCAATCGTGCGGTACAGGGCTTGTTTGATTAAACCAATGAAGCGCTCGAATTGCCCACCCCACCAGGATGCACGGCTCATGTTAAATTTCCATATGATTTGTTGTGATGTCAAATAATCGTGCAGTATCTCCTCTTTCATAATGTTTCTCAACGATTTCTATGCTGCGTTGAAGGTTGAGAAATTGCCCGAGTAAATATTGACTGATCGAGCTCGTCTCGCAACAAATCGCTGTGGACTGGGTAAAAATTGTTCTAAGGAAAGATCTGGCATAAGGTCAAGGTACACAGTCCGCGTCAGACTACAACTGTATAGCAGGATGTACGCTTTACTTTCGAGGTTTTTTCTTCGTCTGTAGGTTATCGGTCCAGTGTAATCAATGCCAACAACTTCGAATAACCGCGACCCAACATTTCTGTCTTTAGGGAGAAGACCTGTTTTTGGCGACGGTAATGGCGTTGCTCGAAATCTTCTACATCCGTGGCAAAATCTGATTACTTTCTTTGCTAAACGTCGAAGATGGGGAATCCAGAACCGTTCGCGAATTTTACTCATCGTATACCCCACTCCCCCGTGCAAGGTAGAAAGGTGTGCCCTGGCAACTAATTTCTCGGTAAAAAGTGCTTCCGGAGGAAAGCTGTGATTCGTATGGACTTCAAGTAGGTGTGTTTTTCCAGCACACGGTCCAATGAATCTTCCACCGGAATTGCTGTTGCTAAAATAGTTTTGATAGCTTTACCTTCCTTTTCTAATTCTTCTGTTGGCAATGTTTGAATGTCAAGTGTCCATGGTTCATAGTCCGACAACCACTCTGGTCCTTTCCACCAAATATCAGAGATTTGTTTCATGAGCTCCCCGACTGCCTACGTCTGACGGATTGCTTTTACTGTCAACATGTCGCCACTCGATACCATGTTTTGCTCGGATTTTATCACTGCAAGATTTGACGAACTGCTTGTATGAGCCATTTCCGCGTATCCAGTGCAATGCTACAGTGCTGTCGGACCATGCAACAACTCCGTTCAATCGAAAACCTGGCAGTGCTTGTATGGCGTTGTCAATCAAATTTGCTGACATGTGTGCAGAAACTAATTCTTGCCTTGGAATAGTAAGTCCTTTTTTCGCAAGTCTAGATTTGGAGGCTGTAAGTCCCTGAAATATTTTATCTCCCTGTTTTGCAACAACGAAGAGGGTAGAACAAAGTCCGTTAATACTGGCATCTCCAAACGCATGCAAGTTGATATAGTCTATCTTCTCTTGCAGTGCTGGTATAGCTCGCGGAACTGTAATACTTATTGGCAGTTGCATCTTCCAGTACGTCCAATGTTTTTGTACGGAAAAAGGAAGCGGAGCATCCCATCCCAATTTACTGTCACAAATCTCACGAAAAATGAGCTTGCCGAGCAGAAGAACTGGCAAAGATAAACCAAGCGGGTCGTATATTGAAGCTAAGTATTTCAAAACCCCTCTCTTCGTCAATGCAGTCTCTAATTCTGGAAAGTTAACACTTATCTCATCGGCATCTTTATTCCACGTGAGTCCCAATATTGCTGTTTCGCTCTCTTTTGCTGGAAAGTGTTGTTTGGCGTACGTTGTTTCACTCTGATTATCACAAATAACTTCATCCTTTAAATCTCTGACATTCGAATGCAACTTGTGTAGCGTGAATCCTGTCTCTCTAAATATTGCAGTTACTTTCTCTTTTAAGACCTGTGTAAGTTCAATCGTTTCAGCACTACTGATTATGTCATCAATGTACAGACTATTTCTCAGTTCAGTAACTGCATCCGAATATTTCTCAGCAACTTCATCCGAATGACACTCTATAGTTCCACCCAGTACAAACGGAGAAGGCGATAATCCGAAGACAAGTCGCGTGAATTTCAATGTCTCTATTTCGTCGGAATTTCGGTCCGTCACCCAGTGAAAACGACGTGCATCACGATCCTCCTCTCGAATTCGAATTTGTAGGAACACTTGCTTTATATCCCCTGTAAGGGCTACTGGCCTCAATCGACATCTCATAAGGACATTCCATAACAAATTCTGCAACGGGGGTCCAGCCTCTAAGCAATCATTGAGTGATAGGGCATTGACATTTGGCCTAGCAAATGCATCATAGACGACGCGAAGTTTAGTACTCCCTGTATTTTCACGCACAACAGGCTTATGAGGTATATAGAACTCCTTACCATTTGCAGAAATCGGTGCTTTCTCGACTATTCCCTCGCATATCTGTTCGCGAATTTTATCGTCATAAGCTTTAAACAATTCTGGGTCCCGTTTCAATTTAACCAGCAAATTCGCTAACCGAGCACGGCTACCTTGCTCGTTGTTCTGCAATGGGGATGATTAATTTTCCATGGTAATCCAGCAACATACCAAACCGTCCTTAGAATTTTGTAACTGCTCCTTGAATTCTTGGTATACGGATTGTTGATCTAAATCAGAACGGTCTTCTAACCCCAACACATCCAATCGACATAACCGGTCGTAATCTTCTACAGATGAACCGGTTAAACACAAGTGTGAAGAATCTTCAGTACCGGGAGAAACGATTATCCACCCACACTGTGTCTTTTCGGCGACAGGCTAACCCGGTTGTCCCAATTTTGGCAAAACTTTCATTTTGATTTTAGCATACTCACTAGCTCCAAGAATTAAATGCACAGGAAGTTCCGATTTAGAGTCCTTGTCACTTACTTCGATATCTTTGAGATGGCTGTACGTTCTGATCATCTCTTCATAATTTGGGTTCTTTAAGTACAACAAAGCTTGTTTTTCCAAGCAGCTAACTTCTACAGTCAATCTGAAGTCATCGTTATTACTCGCCACTTCCAATTCATATACATCGATCTTTCTGGTACTTGTATATAGAAGCATTTCTATTCTCCTCGATTCCCGTCGTTTCGGTGAAAGTCCCAGTCTGTCGATGAGTGTAGAAGAAGCGTAACAGGTTCCCGCGCCGGTGTCTATCAAAGCTCTACACTTAACGCCATTAATTGTAACAATAACTGTCGGATAGGCTATCGTCCTCTGATCAGAAGAACAAAGCAGTGGTCCATCTGACGCAGGCGGATTTGAGCTCTTGCTCTGACTGCTGCTCTCTCTATCACATACAGATGTGTGATGTCGACTTCCACATTTATAACAACCACGGCTACGGCACTGTGATGCATGGTGACCTTTTCTCGTACAATTAAAGCATGCTTGCTTTGAACTGAGAATATGACGTCTCTCTGTAACGTCCTGGTGGAAGACGTTTACACCGGCACAGCCAGCGTCGGCAANTCAAAGCTCTACACTTAACGCCATTAATTGTAACAATAACTGTCGGATAGGCTATCGTCCTCTGATCAGAAGAACAAAGCAGTGGTCCATCTGACGCAGGCGGATTTGATCTCTTGCTCTGACTGCTGCTCTCTCTATCACATACAGATGTGTGATGTCGACTTCCACATTTATAACAACCACGGCTACGGCACTGTGATGCATGGTGACCTTTTCTCGTACAATTAAAGCATGCTTGCTTTGAACTGAGAATATGACGTCTCTCTGTAACGTCCTGGTGGAAGACGTTTACACCGGCAAAGACAGCGTTGGCAAAATCATTTACTGACCTGTACGATGGCACATCCAGGATACCAGAATGGTGGCCAACGCGGAGGACAGTACTACCACGCAAGACAAAGAACCTGAGTAACGAAAAGAGCTATTGCCCATACGCGTACGACAAAGTACACCACGACTTAATGATTCGTGTTTATTATTGGATCGGAATATCGAGAAATGTCATAAGTTTGATTGTGGATTTAATGAGTAAATGGAAAACAAGATTGGAAATTTGAAATGGTAATGAAAAGATGACGAGCAGGTGGATCATTTTAGAACAACAACAACAACAATAATAATAATAATAATAATAAATAATAATAAATAATAATAATAATAATAATAATAAATAATAATAATAATAATAATAATAACAATAATAATAAATTCAATTCCGGTCCGACTTAAGTTAATAATAAAAATGAATAGTCAGTCTCGGACAATGGCAAAGGCATAGCATCCTATGGCTCAAGGACAATCTGCGGCTTAATTTAGAAACAAGATTGGAAAATCTGCCCGAAAGAGATGTCTTTAAATGCAGGTAACTAAAATCTTTATGAAAGTGTCATGACAAAAATACGAAAATATCAAGTGCAGTTATTCATGAATAAATAAAAAGGTATGAAAAACACACCTGATCTGGTGAACCCTAAATTGTCCAATAAATTAATTGTGGTGGCGAGGCCGAAGGTACATAAATAGATGGTAAAACTCTTGTCAGTGAAGCATCAGACTTAGCAAATTTGAAAAATGTTTGTTCACAGCTACGCCATTCTGCGTGGACTTAACTGAGGTTAATATCGAAAGTGGAATTTTTCAAGGCGACTATTCCTCGACAATCTTTTTCCATGTCATGCTTATTCCATTTTTGCATGTGCTCAGAAAGATAATTCTGGTTGCGAACATACTAAACGTGACAAAAAGCTTTTTGGAAAATCAGAGAAAATACTTGACACCTTGGTTTGCAGCTATTCAATACCAACTACGAGGGAAAAGAAGCCTACAAACCTATTTAGGCATCACGAAGTTAAGTAACTGGTAATATTAGAACTCAACCATATGATGCACAGTGACATAAAACAGCGAGTAGGGTTAAAACCTCTATCCATAGCCAAGTGTTAATCGCCATTGCCACAAATATGCGTAATGCTATTTGTACAAGTTGTTGCAATTAGTTATGGCGCTGCCATTGAAATGTGGACCTTAGCTGAGTTAAACTCAGCTAAGGTCTACATTACAGCGCCACTCAAGTTTCCAACTCTAGTTTTTCCTCTCTCTTCCACTGCTTATCTGTCTTTTTGGGTATAGGCGTGGCTCCAACAGTACCCTGCATCCATTTTCCACTGTTGCCAGAGGTTATTGCAGGTTGTAGCTTGCCAGAGACGTCCCAGTCATATCTTGGATTCCGTATAGTTGGAGATTCATTTTGAAGTTAGAAGCACCGGTTTTTGCACTCCGCCTTCAAAGCCGGATGACAATCCTACCCATTTGATTAGGACCAGCACTGAGTAGGGTAGGCTTGTACCACCCTGTGGCTTGGTTAGGTAACATACATCCTGTTGAACAGACAACAACCATATTTCTCGGTGCTGCCATTTTATATTAAATGCTTGGCAACATTCCATCTGAAGATGGAGAATTTTCATTAAATCCACTTGTTTTCTTACTCCAATATGGAGTAAACAACAATATTGCGACCTGGTACGGCAACTAACTTTGCAAATTAGCACTCAATTCAAATTTCATACCTAAAGATATGGGGTTGTGTTTCGTTTTTAATAATCGTTCTCCGTGATTTTCTGCGACCTTTTCAAGTCCTTGGGATAAATGCTGATACACTTCCTTAAAAGAGAAAATAAAAATAATTAAAAATTAAAATACTTAAGGATTAAAATAGGTAACAAATGTATGACCGTAGAAAAGAGGTTGTGGCAAACTCGGGCCGTTTACCACAGCACTGAGTCCTATGTGCAGGGCGGGTAATGACTTTCAGGGTATTCGCATCTCTTCTACAGCCAATAGCCCTCTATAAATAAGAAATTACTTTACAGTCAAGATACGCCTTTCATTTCTTACCCACCTACCAACCCCCAAATTTTTTACCTGTATTTTATTGTAGGTAACAACATTTATTTTGTTCCAAACTATATTCAGACAATTAACTTCAATATAGTATCCACTTTAATTTTTTCAGTGATGTGAACAGCCATAGAACATACCTTCAACTAACGAAGTAGAGCCATCTGTTCTTTTAACTTAATGACCCGCACTTATCGAGTAATGCACTTCGGCGGACTTGTAAGAACAGTGAAACTAAGCAACTAGAAGTGTTGTGCCCCCACAAGGCTTTTTTGTAATAAAAGTATTATAATTCTTTTAGTCAAAATATTCTACTAAAAATTGTGTATCTTTAAGTACATTGTTTGATTATCTCAAATATTATGCCTTACCGAAAAGGGGTATTTTACACATCCGTAATTCGAACAAACCAATACAAACAGTGCTCGACGAGGAGTTGCAGGCATGCATGCTTCTGATTTCATGAGGATCAAGCGACTAAAAAAAGTCCGACATTATTTTGAAACTTTAATTTTCCCAGTTGACCCGAATTTTAAGCTTAATTTGTTTGTAAATTTGGGTAAATGACTTTGGTTACTCTTACAAGCAACATTCTATTTTTAAATGAACAGTTTTCTAAGAATGCTTTTGCCTCTGGCTAAGTGGGCTTTTTCAGAAACAATGTTTAAAATATAATAAAAATATTAAAATTTTGATACATATTGAGGTGGTCCTGAAAAAATTAGTCATGGACACCATAATGAAATTGTTCTGAATTCGCCAGAGGTGAAAAAAACAAATTACATCGCAATACCACTGTACCGTAATTTATTTCTAGACGCTTTCTTTATAGAGTATAACAGTTTTGCTAGTTTAAGCTTACTTTGGAAGAATATACTCTGCAGGACAAGCTTTTTCAAAACTGGAGTCTTATTTCTCCGAACTACATTTGCAACGCATAAGCCCTTTCGGAAAAAATTCTCTCAATCACTTATATTTCAAAATTAGCAGTTTCCAAAGTTGTTTTTGTCTCACGTTATATGATGTTTTTAGCTTAGAATTATTAAAGTTTTGATACAAACTAAGCTGCACACACGAGTGCCCGCAACTGCTTTGCTCAGCTATTTGTGTACCTTTGATTCTCAAAAAATCAGTCTCAAAAAACTGGTCGTTTTGCTCTCTTTGAGTTAGCTTATTCGGAGTGTCTTTAATTCTCAAAAACCAGAAACACGAGAGCTCGTAAAATTCTCGTTTAACTGATTTTGTGTCAGAGAATTCAATGTATAAATGTGTTTACTAAAAAGAAATTTTTGTATGCGTATTTTTACAGTGTACTGTACTCTGATAAGAAATTCGTAAACAGGGGCGGATATAGGATTTTAAAGATGTTAGTCGAAATATTTGCCTAAAAAATGCTTCCGACCATGGTTGGGAGGCGAGAAAAATCTTGATTTCTAGATTGGCTAAAAACGCTATGTAGGCCCTTTTAAAGTCATTTTCTGAGTCATAAAATGAATAATAAAATTTAAAAAACTTACAATTTTCTTAAAAATACACTTAAATAAGTTGGCACATGTACGGGGAAAGTTTCGTTGTTCCATTGACTACCCGCCCAACTACTATTTGCTGCTAAAAAGATGTTAGTCGACTTGACTGACATGACGTACCCTGTATCCGTCCTTGGTAGAGGATACTGAGGGCGAACGAAATGATTGTCTCCCTAAAAAGTATATGGACATTGTATCCCAAGTAAACTGTAAAGATCCTACCGCAGCTAGATTAGCTTATTTCCTTTGACTTGTACTTAATATTAATCTTCTTTATTGATAGTGGAATACAAGGCGCCTTAATCTCTTAATTATTCTTGTCACGTCTATAATCCTTAACCTGCTTTACTCCGGTAAGCCTGTGGATTTTTTTGACGTATTTATGGACTAAGGCCACCAAACCACCCCCAAAACAACGCTCCTTGCTACAAAAATATCGATGGAAATTAAATTCGTTATGCAAGAGAAATCTTGAAAGAAGACGGCCTTCTTTATCAAGGCAGATCGCGCGTTGAACTTTAAGCCAAAAGGAAGTTGCAACACAGAAAACTCTTTTGTCAACCACGGAGATTTTAATCCAAAGTACCCGATAAATTAGGCCAATGTACAAAGTGGGAAAGACATTTACTGTTCAAAATAGGCACCAAATTTTAAAAATCAAAGAAACCAACGGCCAAAATGAAAACAAGAAACCATAAAAAACAGACGTGATCAAATTAAACTGGGGCGATTTTAATCCACAGTGTCCTTAACAGATTAAGCTGAGCATAGTTCAAAGTACACACGCTGATCTGGCTGAAGTGGGACCTTTCAAGTGCACACGGAGCAAACTGTTTTATGTCACTTTCCGGTCTTTCCATAGGGAATAACTAGTTAAGTTAAAGGCAAGCCGGTCCAACTGGATCAGATACTTGTAATCGAAGAGCTTCTTACATGTTTTAAAATACCGCATAAACTTGGAGGTAACCCACCAGGGAAATCCCAGAATATTTAAGTCTAAATTGTTGGGTTGGCACAAAGGTCCATTTACCACGCGGCTTAGCGAGCCATATGAAAAGGTATAAGAGAAAGACAGAATTTATGTCACAGGGAAAGAAGAGTTGGAACAAATAACGATGACAAGACAAATTCAAGGCAAGAAAGCAAGTAGACAAAGACAAATAATGTTACCATTCATGGCAGAATATTGTGCAATGAAATCAAATAAATTATTACGTGCCCCAAGCGATCGCAGAAAGTGGAAGGCAATGACAACCTACGCCTGGGCACAGTATCTAGAAAGAAAGCAAACAGAATGCAAAGGTATCAGTCTTGAGGCATTTTGTTGCCAGCTTGGCGCCTCAACCTGGAATTACAAAATACTCCTCCAAGAATCTCTTACTCTAAGATTGTGAAAAGGATACAGTGGAGGAAACTAAAGACCATGACTAAACAATTTCTTGCACAAAGTCACCTGCACAGGAGTCATTCTTAATATATTGCCTCTCCCAACTAAAGATGGGAGATGCAATATATTAGGTTGGGAGATGCAATATATTAGGAACCTTTATCTCTTTTTCTCAGGCTTTTCTGACACCTTTGAAGGTGACCTTGTGCAAGAAAAGCCATCCTTGACTTCCCTTCCAAAAATTGTGAGGGTTGGCATTTTGAAAATGAGTGGCTGATAACAACATCGATAGAACGAAAACCAGGCGAAGCCTTCGAGGGAGTCTAATGATAAGTTTTCATAGATATATGAGGTAAGTAATAAGTAAATCGCCACACTAAATATTGGTGAAGAGGTGGTGCCCACTGGCTAAACAAACCAACTGGACGAGCAAATCCAAAAGAAAACTAGATATGAAAAAAAATTCTTATGTTTGCTAGATTATTCTTAAATTCCTAATTCTTTCTTAATTAATTTCTTAATTAATTAAATGAAAAAAAGTACCAAAAGTTCCTCCATAATTTTTGTGAACATCTTTAAATTGCAATCCCTGACAATAAAGGTGTTTTCCCTATTGCAAAAGGAGTTTCGGAATGTTCGCAATGTAAACATTAGCCGATTCAGATAAAAGACAACAACAGTTATCAATGCTAAATATACATATATATATATATATACATATATATAATTAAAAAGACTAAATATATTAACAGTATAAGATAATATTCCAATTAGATGGATAATAGATGTAAGACCTTTATCATGTCATGAGTCCTAAGCTTTTTCCGACCNTAATTCTTTCTTAATTAATTTCTTAATTAATTAAATGAAAAAAAGTACCAAAAGTTCCTCCATAATTTTTGTGAACATCTTTAAATTGTAATCCCTGACAATAAAGGTGTTTTCCCTATTGCAAAAGGAGTTTCGGAATGTTCGCAATGTAAACATTAGCCGATTCAGATAAAAGACAACAACAGTTATCAATGCTAAATATACATATATATATATATATATATATATATATACATATATATAATTAAAAAGACTAAATATATTAATAGTATAAGATAATATTCCAATTAGATGGATAATACGTATCAAGAGATACTTCTCCCATCGTCAGGCTCTGAGGATGGGAGGAGTATCTCTTGATAAGTAGGTCGGAAAAAGCTTAAGACTCATGACATGATAAAGCTCTTACATCTATGGCTTCCTCTGAGTCCATAAAGTTCAGAATTTTCTAGATTGATAATATTTTACTGCATTATGACTCTGAATGTTTCCAGGGGGGTTCTGAGCACAGTGATTAACCTTTTCAAATTCTCGTTCAATGTAAAATGTTTCTCATTAAGAGGTTTTCAAAATCCTGTTAAAAATTTCAATGACTTAAAGCCCAGCTAACTACGTTTAAAATGCAGATTTAAACAATCAACATAAGAAACTACAACATGACATTGGAGAAAGCAGTTCTCAGTCATTAAGAAAACGTTAAGAGCGAACTCATTCAATATTGTTCGTCTTTGGGTTATTGTAGAGTTCAAGTAGTTTGCGTTATTTCTATCCGCTGTACATATTCCAAGTATCGAGTATTCTCTCTTATGTAGCATTAGTTGAATAACAAGACAACCGTCCTTTTATTCCAGCAGAGATATATTTTTGAATGAGTCATTATCTTTCCATTTGTATATTTCGGGGCTATCAACTGCAACTCCACCGTTTAATTCAAATAATAACGTACTACGTCAAGCAATAGGACAAAATTAGCTGCGGTTTACCATAAAATGAACTGCATATCAAGACATTTTAACAGATTTACAATCAATTCTTTACTTTATATTTGTTTCCTTGCTTCACAAAAGGATTGTTAAGGAGTTTACATTGCTGCTACGGGCGAAGCTAATGAAAAAACTCCTCCAACTAGAGATGGAGCTGTGCAGTAAACCAAATGAAAAATCAGTCTCAAATGACAAAAGACGGCACACAAAGGCGAAAAAGGTTGATTAATTTGTTCCTAATCTTTGTTTCTGACAAGTAAAAGAGCTTCTCCAGTTAGTCTCTAATCTCTCTATTGGGCACACAACTAGTGTAACTGAATGAAACACGATAACATTTTGTTTCTGATTAACACATCTCAAAGTCCATGTAAGGAAATTTTCCTGATGACGTTGTTCAAGGTACATGTTGAGGTTCGTTAAAAGGTACATAAGGTGGTTCAATGATCCAGCATTTAAGGATAAACAATTACTACCCAATGGATAACTGTAGTATCTTTGTGGGAGCACAGAACAAGTGCAGATATGAGAGGGTATGCCAAAGTAATCGAAGTGGGTAGAAAGGCTAATGAGGCGAGACTACGCTGGTGTAGACACCTACAGAGGATAGAGTAGGAAAGTATTGTGAAGCAAGTGTACCATCAGCAGGTAGTTGGAAAAAGAAGTAGAAGGCGCCAGAAGTTGAGATGGAGAGACAAAGTGCAGATTGATAGGAAAGCAGTTGGGGCTGAAGAAGACGGTGCAAGCAATAGGGCCGTGTGTAAGAAGAAGTGCCGAGCAGCCGACCCAACTCTAAGTTGGAAGAAGACCGAAGGAAAAGAAGAAGTTACCACCAAATAATTCAAAGGATGGCGAGTCTCTCTTTTTGACCAATTCGTCACTTCCATTCGTACGGACTGCAACATCACATAGGGGTTCTCGCTCGCTTCGTTCGCTCGGACAATGGTCAGCTTCTGACTCCTCTTCTGCTGCTCAACCTTAAACTGTTGTTATCAAATAAAAAGGCGTCATTTTTCCTTATTGATCCTTTATCCTGTCGACTGTGTTGAGAAAACACACCTGTATTTAAACCTACATTAAGTTATAACAGAAACAACCTGTTCTGCAGCTGTTCTAGATACGTACGTGCGTAAGATAGTGTCTTTGAGTACTACGTTTTCGTGAAGCTACATCTGACTTTGGTACAACAACAACAAGAAAAAAACCCCGAAATTTATAATCCCATCTCCATTTCAAACATACGTCTACGGTTACCTTGACGTATCTTGGTCCTCTGGTCTAATGGCAACGGCCCACTGTCTTCTAATTTCATATGCTCATGGCCGAAGTGGGTGCTTGATACCAATTTACGCCACTTTGTCTAAGGTCTTGCATCATGGTCTGTCTGCAGGTTAAATCGGTCTCGCTCTATGTCTTTTTCCTCTGAGTGAGGGTCCAATGCATAGGAGTTTTTCCGGGCACGTTGTCCTCCCTTCGTATGCTATAACCAGCCACTTGCAGTTTTCTTGCCTTGATGACGTTACTAAGCCTGGTGATACTGAGTCTGCAGGGAATCTCTTTGTGACTAACTGCCTGTAACTATCTTGCCAATTTACACCAAGTATATTGTGTAACATTACTTGTTTGAAAGCAATCCAGATGTGTAGAAATCATTGAAGTAGTTTTCCATGTTACCCTGGCATACGTCGTTAAGGAGATAACAATTGATTGGAAGAGCCTATATTTAGTCTTAAGGCTTAACTGCTTGGAATTCGAGACGGTTTCAAGCCTTTATAGCTGCAAGTATTGTTACTAGTTGTCCGCTGCACGTAAAAGCTGAACAAGACCTACTGTGGTCTTATGATACTACACCTAACAAATGATGGCTGCTGTTTGGATAACAAAATATTTTTTCTGAAATGGGGGCAAGATTTTAGGGTTTAGTTCCTTTTAAAAATCAGCAAAAACGCAGAGAAACTTGCAATTTCAACAAATTCTTCTTTTCAAAACTGCTCAATAGACATTGAACTACGGAGGGGTGGCACGGTTTGAAGCATTCTCATTCGAAGTTCGCTGCATATTAATCGTGCAAGAAGTAATAGACATCTCAAAACGTGTTTTTTAGGGCAACTGAATATCAAGCGGCACAAGTTATAATTGCTTACATAATAAGATAATCAACGGGAAATATCCGCAACCTAATATATCCTTTAAAGCAGAATGCAAATTTTTCAATTCAAAGTTTACTGAAAGATTTATAAAGGGTTTCTGTTCAGTCTTTACGGAAATCGGGTCGTACGCAAAAAGTCAAATTAACAATTTTTTTCGTCTTTCTTTTTCTCACAAGCAAGTTCGTGTGCGATGGACAAATTTTTCAGTGTCCTTAGATACCAGGTTTGCAGGGAATTGTATAGGAAGGAACACAGCGTTTGAAAATATGCCAATTTAACATAGAATAGCTTAATCTAATCAATAAAAGGAAAGTTGTAAAACAGATGTTAAAAATATTCTGTAGCAAACGTAGTCCAAATTTTGTAAAACATTTAATTTTTTTCAACGCGAACTACTGATGTATGAACCTATGTAAAAAACTTATATTGTATAAGTATTGCATATAAATCACACAGGCTTCATTTAAATCAACATTTTTTTTGTCGTAGGCATCACCTTTGTTTCTCTCCCTCTTAAATGTATAAACGAAAAAATGGTCTAATTTCATATTACCTCTCCACCGTCGCCTGCCACATTGAGTGATTGGTGAAAATAAAAGGGTTATTTGCAAAAGTATTGAGATATAAACTTGTAATGACTTTTAAGGTCTTTGGAGATGTAGAAGTAAAATGATGAATTTTTGAAGGAGATAGTTTATTTTATTCGTATTTGCTATATGTATGATTCCTTATCTCTACTACTCAGGAAAAAAGGTGCATGTTACGAATAGAAAAAAAAAGAGTTTTAACTCTACTGTTCATCGATGGTCACAACCTGTTGGGTACGAGTACAGTGTGAACTGACTCTTGAATAACGCTGTTCATATCTTTGGCAAAGAGAATGCAGGATGATATCATTAAATCAAAACCCAATGCCAAGAAGGAAGGCAATACCAATAACAACTTTGGGAATGACCTTTTTTGAAATGCAGCCCTGGGATTATGCAATGGAATTGTGGAGAGTGAAGACCAGGCAGCAAAACAAGAAATGCTATTCCCATCTAAGGTGCGCTGGAACCAAGGAGCGATGTATATACGTGTATATTATCAGTAGGATAGGAGGAGGAGATTTGATTAGTGACAAAAGCTCTGGCAGAGTGAAGAGAAATAGTCCTGGCCAGCATGCGAAAGACTCGGTGGAAAGGTTGACTGAAGGATTAAAAATCCAAAAGAAGATATACCACAGCTGCATCTTCTTTATCAGAATCTGTTGGCTGAAACAGATTCTCTTTGAGTGTCAACAACTTAAAGCTGATCTTTTAACAAAGAAAACAACCCTGAACAAAGTGTCCTTTCTGTGAAACAATGGAATAAATTGTCGTTGCTAATATTAACAAATACCCTTTTTATGTTATTGATGGGCATTAGAAAAATAGACTAAGCAGTTGTGCGTTATTTTGTATCTTATCTATTCCTCCACTAAACAGCGCTTTCTACGCCGCGGCATTTTTTTTAGCGGGCGGCAGTTATTTCAAACGGTTTGTTTGAATTGCGGCGTCTATTTGAGGCTGTACGTTTAATAAAGGAAATACGGCAGCTTTCAAAAAATTTTTCATCACATGCTACAAAACTGATTCAAACCCAACGTTTGAAGTCTTTGGGCAGGGCAGACAGGAGCATAAAAGTCTCGAAAGCAAATGAGAACCCTGGAAGTAATTCGAAATTATTTTTGGAGTATGAGGCGAAAGCTAAAATGTTTTTAACAAAAAAGTACAAAAGCAGTAAAATGTCTTGTAAATTTATTCCAAATAAAAAAGACCCAGTTGTATCTACCACAATTTGCTTGGAATCTCTTTGAATCAAAATTTGCTGACAGGGGCTGATTTCTTTATATCAAAGAGAGGGTGCTATCGACGTACAGAGGTAGCCCTGTAAAGATATCAATTGGCTGTGTAACTACTTACAAAGTAAATTAAAACAACAGTATCCTGCTGGAATTAATCACACGAGACAACAACAGATGAATTGTACAAAAAGGGTTTATATTCACACCTTTCTTTGTTCCAAAAGGCCTTTATATCCACTTTCACCAAGAGTTAGAAGTGTTATAAACACATCCAAGATGGGGCTGCCTGAGGCTCGACCTTAACACAACAAGAATTTAATTAAGTCAAAATTTACCGACTGCTTAAATGTTTTAAATATATTAAACAGCATCATAAGAGTTGATCGATCAACGTGACGGTATCCAGACATACTTAGGTGAGTATATTCATACGGACATAAATACTTCTTATGCCGATTTTACAGTAGGTTTGAGCCTATCTTATAATAAATGTCAAGTGGCTGTTTCTTTAGCCATGCTGTAAATTTAACATTTTCAGTAAATATAGCTTTGTTCAAATGTATACGTACTACAAAAATCGGTGTAAAACAACAAAAAGGATATCCTTTTTCATAATCAGTTTCATGCGTCCTGTGGGGTTTAGCGATTATATAGACCTAGTTTCCATGTACTCGGCACACCACGTTAGTAGTAACAATGCACTTTTCCTTTAATTGTTTTGTAATAATTTGTCTACTCCTATTTAGAAGTCGGCTTATATGAACCCTTTACTTTTACCAAAATTATTTATTTCTTGCAGCTGATCAATTCCGTGTATCAATTATCATATTTCTTTTCAATTTGCCTTTTTGATGCAAAAATTAAAAAATACCACTTTATTTCTTGAAAAGCCAAAACAACAAGCTCTCATAATTATGTACTAAGTTTACTAAAAGTTAAAGGAACCACAGACATACTAATTTCATAACTAATAGTTAAACGCACTATGGGGGTCGTCTGACGAACCGCTATATTTTTTTAATTCAGTAACGTTTTCCGGCTTGTGAAGGTCATTTCCATGTCCTCTTTCGCAAACAAAGATGGTACGTTCTGGAGTGTTTGTATGTTATTACGCATTTTTCAATCCCGAAATTAAGGTTGATTACACCGTACTTTTCGCTTATTTTTGTTGGTAAACGAATTCTGGTGTTTAGTAGTTATACATAATAGTTGACCAATTTTCGCGCAGTTGAAACTTTTCATGTTAGCGTCGAAAAATTCGTCTGCTGCTTTCTCTCACGATGTTTCGTTGTTGTGAAAGAAAAACCACTTTCTGTCACCAAACGATGAAAAAACATAACAGCATTTTCCTAAACGCTTCACAGCTGTAAAACGAATCTCACATGCAGGAGCCATGGCTCAATGGTTAGTGTAGTTGCACAGCAACCAAGAGATTCTATGTTCGATTTCCCGGGCGGGCGAGGAGAATTTATAACTTTACACACAAAAAGCCATTGGTTGGTGTCAGGAAAGGCATCCGGCCAAAAACGTCCTCACAGCCCAAACAAAGCCCCTCTGGTTCACGGTTCGAACTCCGGCTACGTCCCTGGAAGTAATGCGTCAAATTTGTTTCTCCGTTCTTCTTCTTCTTTTTCTGTTAGACTCTGGTACTCCAGAAACGTGCACAATCCAAAACCTCCGCTGAGGGGAGTGCCAGGCCAGCTTGTTAGCACCCTTGGGCAGTGGAGGAGTTTAGAAGATGGGGCATTGTTTGTACCGATCCACAGCTGCACGTATCTATTGTTGTGCAGCCCAACTTCTTGCAGGATGCCGTGCATCTTCCATTTTCGGTTTGGATGCGATTCAGGGTCTTCCATACTATCCAATTCTCCCCAATTACACTGGTTTCTCCGTTATAAGTGGCATACTACTGAGTTTGTACATGTTTTCGGGGATAGAGTTTGAAGGGGTAAGAAATCAATGTATTAAAAATATTTATAAGTACAAAGACAAAAAAGATCAAATAAGACAAGTAATCGTCTGCGATAAAATGGGCTTCAAAGCCCTGCACACTTAGGATGAACGGATAAAAAATCCATCAAACATACCTGGATAAGTCTTTCCTATCTTTTCAATGAGGGCTCTGTCGAAGCCAGCTATTACAGAACCACCAACGGGCACCATAAAATTTTTGTCTGTACTTTGTACAAATACGTCCAGCCGTCCCACTTTGTGTGCCTAGGAAGAAGGAGATTTGCCCAGTACCAGTAAAGTTCTTGGCAATACAGTAAGGCAGCACTGTAGAAAATATTGATAAACAGACACCTTTACAGTGAGACTGCTAAAGGAAGCCCCATCCCTCCCACACTTAGATTCTCTTAATACATCAGTATCATAGTAACGAGGATGAGGGCGCAGGCGTTATACACTGGTCATTTGACGTTAAAATGAATGTAACGATAATAGTCTATTTATTTATTTTGAATGTTTTAAATAAAATACAAATAAGTTAATAAAATACTGTTATCATTTGTGTCCTTTATATAACATAATAAAAGTATCAAAAGAAATTAAAACCTAAAAGTTAAATATAAAAATTTCAGAAATAAACAAGATAAAATAAAAATATTTTTTCATTAAATATTTTAAAGTTAAATGAAAAATCGAAATTCTTTATTAACTAAATAAAGTCAACCACAGCCTGCCTGATCTCTCTTCTGTGATCTTCTGTAATGAGAAGGTCAAAACTGAGACAACTTGATCACGTGGACAGAAGAGCTCAAAATTATGGAGGTAAAAGGGGCAACTGAGTGGTAGATTAGCAGTTTACTATGTAAGAGGTTCTCGGTTCAAGCCTCAGCCATGTTCAAGGAAATATTGCGCCCAAATAATTTATTCCAGAGAGATTCAAGAGCTTGTACATGTTTTCGGACATGAAATTGGCCAAGGGAGAGATTACAGGCCTAAAAGAAAGATTAATACTTCCTTTTCAGAAAAAAATGTTACTGTGTACCAATACTATTTATTAAGAAAATACCCGAACCTTTTAGCAATGGAATATACAATAAAAACTATTTACTCACAAAACAGAAAGCATCATTTTGGAAAATGATGGCTTCATGAGACAAAAATTATTGAAAATAATAAGAATGAAGATGGAAACTGGTTGGGCGAACTTCAAGTGATTGTTTTAGGCAATTGGTCATTTGAGTACATTTACTTTACAAAAAAACCTTTCCCAAACCAAGTTGCTTATATAGCGCTTTCTCTTTATGTCTCAGTACTCATACATTCAACTCAGCATTCTCAACAAAGGTAGAGCACTTGAATCCTGTTAAACTAATCAACTTCATTAAAAATGGTAACCTGAAACGTGGGCGGGGTTGAATTAAAAAAAACTGCTGAGCCTATNCAGAAAGCATCATTTTAGAAAATGAGACAAAAATGATTGAAAATAATAAGAATGAAGATGGAAACTGGTTGGGCGAACTTCAAGTGATTGTTTTAGGCAATTGGTCATTTGAGTACATTTACTTTACAAAAAAACCTTTCCCAAACCAAGTTGCTTTCTCTTTATGTCTCAGTACTCATACATTCAACTCAGCATTCTCAACAATGGTAGAGCACTTGAATCCTGTAAAACTAATCAACTTCATTAAAAATGGTAACCTGAACCGTGGGCGGGGTTGAACTAAAAAAACTGCTGCGCCTATACAAGGTGGTGGTTTAGTGTACCAAGATGTCAAAACCATGCTACCCTGCATAGAAAACGAACCTCTCAGTAACTTCCAATCACATCAATCGTGGAGGAATACAAGTAAAAAAAGGTTAAGCCTGTCATGATGCGGAAACATTCTAAGGCCATGAGAGTCGGAAAGGAATCTACCAGAGGAGCGGGCAGGCAAGACGTGTAAAGCAGAAGTTGATAGAGCAGAAGCGCCTCTTAGGCAAAAGGATATTGTGGAACCAGTCCAGACTGGCATGCGGGGCCAATATGGGCAGTCATCAAGGTTCCCACATTTCAGGGGCCATACAAATTGGGGTCAAACCCTTTTTTCTTCTTTTGACCCCAAGGCTAAGACAGGGTATTTCGTTCAATAAGTCTAGCAAACAAACTCATTCATATGTAGTGTCGCGTGTGATGGCATAGAGACAAACATGAATGTAAGTCAGACAGAAAAGGAAGCAAAAATACGCAATCTGATTGACTGATGCATAGCTAACGCTGCAGGTTAATTAATATCAAAGTATGAAGGAAGCAATATGAAATCATTCGAATGCTACTGCATTTGGTTTCGCTGTTTAACACAACGTGCCAGCTGCCCACTTAATTTATTACCTCTGCCAATTTTTTTATATTGAGAACATTTTTGGACAAGAAACAGCTTTTCAATAAAACTACTGCAGATTTTAGATGCGCGACCGTCATAACGGAGTTCGATCTTATTTACGCGGCAGTGATAAACGTCTGCAAAAGTAAGACATTAGAGTTATGACCGCAAAATACCAAAGTAAAGACAATGACTGACTTTATTATAAGGTCTACAGATATTGCTATACCAGCACTGGTATGTAAACCGCGGAAAAGAAAAAAACAGGTAACAATACTGATAAACATGGTGGTGGAGAAGCCAGTGCAGCTAATACCAAACCTTCTGAGGCTATACAACTTACTTATAATGAATCTCAAAACATCATTATGAACAACGATATCGGCTTATGGTCTAAGAATATAACCCAGGATGAGGTCGAATACTGAGGAGAAAAGAAATCAAAGGACTTGATAAGAAATCACCAAAGCAAAATGTTATACTAACCTTTTTGTGCGTCAGAACACGAATAAAACTACTAACTGATCCTGGCTTTGCTTTTTTGGCTATATTTGGAAACTGATAACAAAGTCTGATTCGCAGTTGTGGAAAGGAGCTTTCTCTGAATGAAAACATTCCAGTAGGCTGGAAGAACACGAAGCATCTAATGAACACCTTCACACAGTGGTAAAGTTTGCAGCGATAAAGAAGAAATTGGTCGGATAGACTGTGAAATTGTGATGCTGGTCAAAAAGTCAAGACATACCAGAAGTCTTTGCTAACAAGAATTATCAGTGTTCTAAAATTTTTATGTGAGCGAGTATTAGCCATTAAAGGAGATAATGAAAATATTAGTTCACCCCATAATGGGAACTTCATGGAAATCATAGAGTTGTTGGCAAAACATGACGACTTCTTTAAAAACCACATTGAAAACCATGCTAATGGTGGTAGTAGTAACGTTAGCTATCTATCCTCTTCATTTATTTAGGCCCTTGTTCAGATTTGAAGAGATCATTTCTTTTATAAGGAATCGAAATACTATACGGGTGTAATGAATAGTACCCCAGAGAAAAGCCCCACCGATCAGTTGACGTTGATATTTTGGTGTAGAGAAGATATTGGAGCCGTTGAACATTTCGTTAAGTTTTTTCCTAACTCGGACACAAGTCTCAAGATGTGTGTCATGTCAACTAAATTCTTTACTGAAAATGGCATCTCAGTTGATGATTGTAGAGGGCATTCATGACAATATCTCAGCAATGAGCCGGCAACACAGTGGTCTGCAGGCTAAGGTCCTGCAGGGAAATCATTTGGAATTTTAAGTCCCATGTGCTGGTCACTCATTACATTTTGTCGGAAAGGTTGCTGCTGAATGCACTCCAATGTCTGTCAAATTTTCTGATTTTTTTGGAATATATTTATGTTTTCTTTATAGCTTCAACCAAAAATTCGACATTCTGACTGTCAGCTTGAAGGAAAGTGCCATTGAGGTACTTGCGGCTCAAATAATTCCTGAATACAGATGGGATGCCTCAAACATTTTTGAAGCCAGATGGACTGCCAGAGCCGATGCAACTAGAAATGAAATAAAGTACTCTCTTTATCTCCATAGTATTATCTGAAGATTATTTCCTACATAAGTTATTTGGATTTTTGTAGGTTTTTTTTGTTCAATAATGGTTCAGGCTGAAAAAGACCGGCTTACATATTCGAGAGTAAAATTAGGCGATTTTGGGTAAATATCCAGAACCGTCCAACTAAAATAAGTGATGGAAAGCGCTATTTATTAAAAAAAAATAGTACACGGGGTGTTTAAATACAATTCAATGGAGTTTTGGATTAAGTGTGAAAACGACTAAACTTTTCGCAAGAGTCATCCGGATCAACGATTTAGGACGTGGAAATTGCTAGGTATATGGACAATTATCGTGAATGAAATTTTGTGGTCACAAACAGCAACTAGAGGTCTTCATTGCAGGTTGGACTGTGTAACACATACTTTGGAGTATATACTGATATTTACTGTAAAATACTATTCTGGTAAAATTAAAATACAATACATTTTATAATTTGCTCAAAATAGTATAATATACCATTTATATTTGAAAATGTTTGTTACATTTTATTTTCTCTTAAATAGAATAAGGTGACAACAACAAAGAAAATGCATAAAATTTTCTCCATCCCAAAAATCTTCGTTGACGTTTAAGGTTTGTTAAATTCACATTGTAATTTTCAATGCTGAGTTTTTAGTCGGGTAAAAGAAATCCCTTTTTATAGTCTTAGATTGGTTATAAAAAGGGAATTCGTTTATCTGACTAAATGCCAATCACTTATAAATTGGATTTGATCTCAGCACTCATCTAAAAATCAAGACAACAAGGAATTAACATTTCCTATCCATGTGTATAAACAAAGCAGCATGGTAGTTAATGACACAGTTGTCAATATCTCATTGTTTTGACGTCTACTGCAGTATTAGTAAGGCTACTTCATTGATGCACAATCAGATTTTGCCAGTGTACGCGCAAAAATGTTCTTAGAAGCGATTGGGAAAAACTGGCTGCATAAGTGTTAGTTATAAACAACTACAAAACTTGGGCGAAAACCCCCTCTCGAAACCGTTCTTCGAATTTTGGCGAAGGCATGAACCAACATTAAATGACAACACACATTTTCCCCTTCCAACCATTTTCTCAACAAAAAGGACCGCTATATCAATGTTATAACCTTTCTTTACCTTTACAAGTTAACTTGACCAACAGATAATACACGTCGGTGGTTCAATAAACAAGTCGGTGAGGACTTCAATCTGTACAGGTTGAACAGGTAAAACTTAACCTTCACCAATAGAAATCAACATATATGAAAACGATTTAATTTGTCATTATCAAAACTCAAAAACTTTTCTTTCATTTCCTGTGTGCATAAAGTAAATTTTTATTATACTTATGTGGTTTTTATTTTATATGTAGTTTATATATATTGTATTGTATTGTTGTATATAATGCTTACCACAAATAGAAACAGCAGATAATTGATATACAACGAGGATATTTATGACTACGGAGGTCGTGTTAACAACTGGATATTAACTTGCTCAGTTCAAATTAAATCCTGGCGGTCCGTAATCATTAATGGACAGTCATTTCACGCCGTCCTCCTTTCCATTAATCCGGCATTACACAAAAAACATCATCCGACCTGACCNGAAATCAACATATATGAAAACGATTTAATTTGTCATTATCAAAACTCAAAAACTTTTCTTTCATTTCCTGTGTGCATAAAGTAAATTTTTATTATACTTATGTGGTTTTTATTTTATATGTAGTTTATGTATATTGTATTGTATTGTTGTATATAATGCTTACCACAAATAGAAACAGCAGATAATTGATATACAACGAGGATATTTATGACTACGGAGGTCGTGTTAACAACTGGGTATTAACTTGCTCAGTTCAAATTAAATCCTGGCGGTCCGTAATCATTAATGGACAGTCATTTCACGCCGTCCTCCTTTCCATTAATCCGATGCAAGCTGCCTTTCAATAGGTTACTCCTACACACAGTCCGCAGCCGGTTTTTTTTATTAAACCCTTCAGGTAAACAACTATTGACTGATTTATTGGCATGATTACATTATTCCATTGGCATAAATGAAAAGTGGTCACTTTTTGGGGGCTCGGTCTTTAATCTGCTGAATATAATAAGCCATCCAACAATTGGTATCTTGGAAAATGGGGGGTTGAGATCAAGACGAAGATTAATACCCAAGAATGCTATGATTATAACATAGCAGAGATAGGTTAGTTGGTGGGGCCAAGAAATCAATAGCTTCAAATCCAGTTCGGTGGGACCTTTGCAAATGCATTTCTCCATAATCTTGAAGTCGTCTCTTTCAGTGTATTTCTGTCATTACAATGTCTACTCAATGCACATGGGTCAACTTACTTTTCGTCTGTGTCGTTTTATTTTCAAGGTACTGTTTATTCTTTTTCTAAAAACGGTATTTTAATACCGAGTGGCAGATGTCCAGTACTATGCAAAGCTGGGGGCGAAAAAGATTAAAAGGTTGACAATAACAATAAAAAATCCCATACTTGCTCAATCAAATGCATGCATTTTGACGCTTGGATGCCATATGCATTATTTACTAAATGGAAAATGTCATACTTTGTACAAAGTTTCGCCACTTCTTCAAGCCTGCAACAAAAAAGAAAAGTATCACTCGTTACTCAAAAAAATTTACTCGTTACTAAATGGGAAATGGTAAATTTCATGAAAAGCTTTGCCACTTCTACCAGTCTGGAAACAGAACAAAAACACTAATTTTTTACTTAACGTACTTTTTGAGCATTGCCAACTCAAGTTTAAAAAATCCAGCTGGAATGTTTATTCAGCATATAAAAATATCAAATTGAAAAGAAAATAACCTGAATTCCACCGAAAAAAATGAATATATTTTGGGAAATTCTCAGAGAATCACTGAGCACATCATTGATTTTCTTCGTTCCGCCAATACTGGGCTCGCAATATTTGACAGGCTAAGATACATACTCAACATTTGTTCCAGTTCTCCGCATATTGTGAACACATCATACTTGCCGCGAGGTTCATTTACGAGCCGATACATCTAATGAGACTGTGGAATACCGAGGGAAAAACACTGTAAGTTTTGCTTACACGCTATTCTAAGTTATGAGAAAAGGGCCTAAAATAACCAATTGGAAGGGATACTTATAAAAATCAGTGAGGTGTAGTTTGTAGTTGTATTCTCTTGAACCATAACTTCTGCTTTCTCGTATGCAGATATATTACAATGTTAATAAAGCAACAACAACAACAACAACAACAAATTCCCAACAAGATTGTGTCGGCAACACAACTGCAGCTCATTACTCACATAACTGGATGTTGATTAGGCAGGTTTTCCTGCCTAATCAACATCCAGTTTTCCTGGTTAGTAACGAATAACCTTCGTTTCAAGCTGCTCTTCTGCACCATGAAAGAAATCGATCTCGTCGTCCATGTGATTTTGAATCTGATTCGTCGTCGATTTGGAGAATCTTTTTAGAAGTTGTCCCGCCCCGGTGGTAAGTGAAGGTTTATTGTTTCTCGTTTCTTTCCAAACCGATCTGCCTTGCTTGTGGGTTGCTGATGCTTTTCAGTGTCGTCCTTGCTGGTGTGTATAGGTGGCACCCAGGAGTAATCCTGGGAAACCTCGTGTGGTAGGATAACAACTATTGGCTCTATCTCAGCAATGAAAAACCAACAAGGAAATGTACGTCTTCGACGCCCCTGTAGTTAGGAGAGATATTCCCGGTGCAACCTACCCACTTGGTTACAGATACATAATGGGTAGGCGTTGTTGTGGGCTTTAGATGTTCACTTGTTCGGCGTTGAGAGGAGGTTGCTTTCCTGTCTCATTGGGCCGGATCGAGCTCAACGGAGAGGTCTACTAATCTGCCTCTAGCAGCTTACACAACAACAACAACAACTCACATAGCTATGTTTGGCGTTATTCCGCGTGACAAATCTTAACAGCCAACGTTATATCCAAAAATTACTCGCATTAATCGTACTGAATAAAAACGCAGTAAAGGCAAAAAGACAGGTAGGCCAAAGCGGGAGTAATAAGTAAGAAAAAGCTTAGAAAATACTTAATTAACAGTTAATATTCCACAAATGAGACATCCTGGTCTTTATAAAAGGTTGCATAATGGCGCATATGAACACAGGTTACGCAATTAAAGCCATTCATAGAGCTACATCCTGAAAAAATTTCGATTTTGTTTTATGTCTAATACTTCATACCCCAAACATCGGTTACCCCGACGTTTGGGGTAAGCAAGTTAACCTTATTTGAGAATGCTTAAAGTCGACAGCAATGAGTAAAATCTAGCACCAATAAGCAGATTTAGAATTCACCCGTATTCAATAGTACGATATATGAACAGGATTGCTGACTATGAAGGGTGGTTTACAATTATCAAGGTAATCCTGGCGAATCCTGTCCTTTTACCATGGCTGTTGACTGATCCTGAATAAAACGTCTAAGATCTTGAGTCTTTGGCAGATGGTGCCTTTATTGTTTGTTACGTCAAGCATGTGCTTTTTTAGATTGATCCAAGTTACTGACCATAAAATTAAATAAAATTACACAAAAGCAAAAAGCAATTACTTCCACTCGTGCTATTCAAAGACGACAGCCTTCATGTTGGACAGGGGTGAACCGGGCAACTACCGTTCGGACGAATGTCTTCGAAATCATGGGCACCACAATTGATGCGAGTCTTTGACTCCTAGTGTGGCACCTGTAAGTTTTCTGATGGAGATACATTCCTGGGTATCTCCAGCCTACGACACAACTTTCGAAAATTCTCTCGATCAGTGTGTACGTAATGGATGCACTAGCACTCAAGATGCGAAGAAGAGGAAGAAGTCGTTGAGCACCGGGTGGTTAGATACCATGCGGGGAATGAGTGCCATATGATGGGGATCTTCGGATGCCACTCTAGAAAGGTGAGCTGGCTGGCTTCCAGGCCTCAGAATATGGTCACTTTAGCTCTACTTTATATCTCGACGTGGGCTCCTAAAGTCACCCATATCTACAAATACAAATACACTTCTACTTGTAAAGTACCTTTATCCTTGTAAAAAATCGAGCAAACATAGTTTTAAAGCGCGAAAAGATGAAAGAATTATTTTGTTTTCATGGCAATGGACCTACGTTTCAAGGAGATGTTTAAAGATACGACAACGTTTCGTACATTTGGAATCCTTGTTTTAATTTCTTTCGAATTATTGTTGGGGGTTTTTTTTGCATGAGGAATACTGCCTAAAATATATTCTTCGGATTCTAAATGTATTTTTAAAATTTTAAAAACTTTGATTTCACTTTTTACATTTTTACGATCTTTTTACTATTTTACCATGGGAAATGGAGTCCCAAAATAGCACAATTCATTGACAGTTCCGAATTTTTCATTCAGGATGTGATCTTGTGTTTCCTACTGCTTGTAAATTTTCATCTGCTAATATGTGAGAACATTTACAGCTATTCAATAGCACTCTGTTGCAATAAATCAACGTGGTGGACTGGAAAAAATAATTAAGGTCCAAAAAACATCACCTACTATTGTCGCAGAGGGATAAGGGCCAACGTGACTTATGAGGATAAGTAACCAATCAAAGTAATGAAAATTAAATAGTTAACTTTAAATGTTCGCACCGTGTTTGTTAGACAACAATGGAGTAAATTACTTACAACAAACAGGGTTTTGAGATTGAAATGTGTAAAAATCCCAAATCGAGGCCCAAAAAATCCCAGAATTCAATAGTTTTTCCAAAAACAAATCCCGAGATTTTTCATAAATTCATGATGATGTCATTTCTTGTCTCTATTTTAATGGGTCAATATCGTATACACAAGTCTACAACCAGGAGAATCAACTGAACTGAAAGTGGCAACTTTTGGATCATTACAAATAATATTGTTAATTCTTTAAAGTATACTGAAAATCCCGAGATCTCGAGATAAAATCCCGAATCTGGTAATCCTGACAACACATTACCGCAGTTCTTTTAATAAGCGCTCCTCAAATGACAACCTTGTAAAATAAGCGCACTCCTGACGAGTAAAAATAGCTCTTCGTGTTGTAAATTTCTTTAGGAATAAATTAGTCGTTAACAACTATGTACGAATCCAACATTTCATAATGAAATGAATACAAAACATAAATTCTTATATCCAAAAACATAGTAAAATACTAAAATAGACAAGGTTGCTTTGTTGGTTCGGTTTCGAACGAAATAGCACAGGCTATCTAATTTTTTAGGTCTTTCATTCCTAAGCAAGACTTTGAAGCCACTTCAGATAAAAGGGTTACGTTTCTTTTATATTATTAATTTCTTTGTACTTTTTATTCTTTTTAATATATTAATTTCTTTACTCTTCCAATTCTACCTCCACAAACATAAACAAACTTAGAAGGATACCACTAAAAGCGAAACAACAAATCGAAGCCAGTACTTCCAGGGGCGTGGCCGGGGTTCGTTCCACGAACTGTTTGCATGGTGATCTGTTGATTCAATCACTCAGCCAGTACTGCACTGATTTTTCTGTCTTTTTCTTAAAGGAAACATTCAAAATATTCCCTTTGTCTCCGCTAAGAAATTGAATAACAAGAGCGAAAGTTTTGTTTTATTTTTTCAAAATTCAAAAAGCGCCTTGGTTGCCTATATAAGGAAATATTTTACAAGGTACAACTCACCACCCAAAACAGGTTAATCAACCGTGTGTGTACAGCAACATGGAATTATTACACTCACTGTCGCATGGCACTGCTTGTATGTGCAGTATTGACCAAATAGTTATGTTGGATTATAGTGTTATAAATCACGTATCTGAAAGTACTGGATCTAGTGTCTAGGGGTTTCTATCGAAACCAGGCGATCAATTATTTGGGCCGTCTGGTAAGCTTTTGTTTTTATGCCCGATATCCGTAAAACTGTTTCACAAATCCTTTCCGAAGACGTAAATGGTTTGGGGTTTTCCAAGTTACAAGGTAAAGGTTTAGTGAGACATTTAACAATTATTATCTTCACAGCCAGACTGATGAGCTTTCGCAAATAACCCCCCCCCCCTCCTCCTTAAAAAAAGGAATGACATGTGAGTGTACTTTCCCACAAAGAGTAGCAAACTATTCGCATGCATTCAGCGGGTTTTTTCAAATTACAACTAATATACCGGTCTTGGTAAGAATTCTAATTCAATTATTTAAGTGCTAAAGATCTCATAAATCAAATGTAAATAAAAATTTGGGTCAGAACTGGTTTTGACAGGAATTAAAGCTAAAACAATTCCAAATCTAGAGGGGATTACTGGTTGCAAAGCGTAAAGCAATCAAAATTCTTGCAAGGCAAAGAAATTAAGTCTTTAAGTTTCAGTTATTCAGGTCTGATATAACCCTTGCTTATATCAGAGCTGACTATATGAAACTGTTTAGGACAAATTTCCTTTTCATAACTTACCAATCACGAGCCCTTTGAAGGAAACGCAGTGCCCTTGTGGTAGACCATTAGCTTATTATAAAAGCAGCTTCTACTTTGATCACTTTTTTAGCATACGCCTGAAAAACCATAATTCTCTTTGCTCATAGCAATTTCACTATATAACAAAAACAGACCAGGGGAACTATCCCCTCAATATACCTACTTAAATCAGCATCTATCTTTATTGTTGCCTATTGCCGCCAGTACAGATCTTGCATCAACCTTTCCATCAATATACAAAACCTTTAGCATCAGCATTACGTATCTGTGTCTTACCTTATCAAGGGCCTTTACTGTTTATTATTATTATTATTATTATTATTATTATTATTATTATTATTATTTGTGTTTGCTGCTCAAGAGCAAGCATTGAGGACAAGGTTGGCGCAGTCGAAGTGAGATGGTGGTGTTAGTCCTATGTGTCGCATCTGCGGAATTGCATCTGAGTCAGTTTGGCATGTTGCGTGTGGGTGTAAGGTACTGGCTCAGAAGAAGTACAAGAGGCGACATGATAGGATGGGATTGAGAATATATTGGGAGCTGTGCAAGAAGTATGGGTTGAAATGTGCGGGGAAATGGTTTGAAGAGGTGCCTGACAAAGTTAGAAAGAGTGAAGATGGTAGGTTTGAAGTTTGGTGGGATAGATCAGTGGAGACAATGCAACAGGTGGAATCTAATCGTCCGGATGTTGTTGTTGTTGACCGCACTAAGAAGAGATGGCTGGTTGTAGATTTTGCTGTGCCTTCCGATCGAAATGTGACAGCTAAAGAAGAAGAAAAGATCACTAAGTATTCTCCCTTGGCCCAACAAATCCGAAAGTTACATAGTGTATGTACCAGCGTTGTCCCAATCGTCGTGGGAAGCTTAGGAGTGGTGACGAAGCGCTTGGAGCGCAGTTTGAAAGAGTTGGGCATCCCTGATGTCTTGGGTGGACTCCAAACATCTACCATCATTGGAACTACCAACATATTGAGGAAGGTGCTTAACCTCTAAAGCTACTGGTCGGTAGCCGGGGTTAAGTTTTCTCGTCCGGCAGGTGAATACCATCTCCCTGTGCTGGCTGTCATGCTGGACATGAACTTGGTTTATTATTATTATTATTATTATTGAGTGGCGGAGCAATACCAGTCTACAAACGACTCAGGGGTAGAAACCTCAGCAAACCCATCCGACTCCCAGCCCGATAAGGGTAAGCTGGGTACATGCATCACACACAAGAGCGTGTGATAAATTGAATTGATGTTAATGAAAATACAACACATGACCTTGCAGGTGGGGCCTGTTTAGGTTTCCCAGTTTAGGTGACCCATTCTGCTTAAAACGTTCTCCGTAGTAAGGCTTTACCCAAGACCTTAGGACTAAGTAACAAGTGCGAACTCGGTACTCACCCCTTCAGAACTTGAGATACACGCTCACGATTTTTATTATTATTATAATATTTTTACCAGCAAATACTCTGGGTGTAGGAATTGTTGTCATTACTGCTGTCAGGTGAGTCATAACAAACGAGCAATGGTTAACAAGAACTCTCTGTCTCTGTCTCTCTCTCTCTGTGTCTGTGTGTCTGTCTGCTTGTTTGCCTCTGTCTCTGTTTCTCCCTCTCTCTCTCCCTCTCTTACATCGCTAACACCCTCCTCACGATCCTTGCAGTTCCTAATAGGGCAAGTTTGTTGTACAGCTCCTACATCACCCGGCACTTCCAATCGTTCAATCCACCTATCAAATTATTTTGTCACACTTCCAAGGGCACCTATAACCACAGCATAAATCCCTGGTGCTTTCCAATTCGGGATCTTTCGACAGTGTTTCTGCACATTTTCAGCACTTATCCTCACCATTTCCTGATGGTTTTGGCCACTATTATTTCCCTTCTTCTGATCCTTTAATCACTCATCCTCTCTCTATTACGTTCTTTTTCGGTGTTCCAAAGGTCACTCTAACATCAAGCATATCATTTGAACTATTTCCATTTCCATTCAGTTCTTTGTATATCTTCTTCAACATTAAACATCCGATTCTGTCTGAATTAAATGGTTCTCTACTTACATCTTTTAACGTTTGGGCCCTTTGCAATCACCCTCTGCTTTAGTTCTTCGATGACTGTTTTGAACTCTTTTCTTTACCTTTATATCTTTTTTCCAGATCTTCAGTCTGCTTTTCTTCTTTGTTGCAAGTTCACCTTTCTTTACTTTTTGCAGCAATTTGACCTCCTGTTCAATGTTGTAATATCCTCCTCGACTCTACTTTTCCATCTAGGTTCACCTTTCTTCCAACATGTGATTTTCTTTAAGCATAGCTGTTCTGCAACCCATAAACCTGCGGCCACGATTAGGTCAATTGTTTGTGTGATGTTGCCAGTTTTCATAAACTTGATTGCTCCATACATCTCAAAATCTTTTGGTTAACTTTTTAAAATGTTATTCATGCAGTTGTTCTTCCTGTTGCGATTATTTCTTCCAGTTACTCAATAATCTGTTCCTGTTTCTGGTCACACTAAACATTGGTTTCGGCTTCATTTATATCGTCTTATTACATCAACATCATCTACCTGGCTATCATCATCACCCTGGTCGTTTCTGATTCCAGTTTCCTCATTCAAAATTTCAACTTGATCCTTATTCTCGAGACTACCATCCCCGTTCTGTACTTCGTTTTGTATTTTCCTTTCAATCACTTCCAACTCAAGTTCTGATGGCCCTCGTCTGGTCACAAACACGCTGTTCCGTTGAGTCAAACATATCCCTTTCTCTCCATTCCCTAAACATTCTTTGTCTATAGCCTCTGATGGTCCTTTCATCTTTATTAAATGGGTCATTTTTATAAACCATTCCATTACTACCTTATTTACTTCTTTATTCTATTAAACACTGGCTATAGTAGGATAACGACCGAGGAACACCTGCCGGACGAGAAGCCTTCACATGAAGTCCTATTTACGTCGTTATTGGATAAATTATAATTTGACAGTTATCACTCATATCGAGGTTTCGTACATTCGTGGTTGCAAAACCACCAGTTTTTTTATGGAGTCACAGTCTAGGAGGGCTGTCAACTAAGACTAGAGTCCTCCTTCCTATAAGACAGACTAGCCCTAGCCGGACGTCAACCCGGCACTTTAATGTCTCGCGGAGAGCTATCAGGTACTACACCTTGCTCAAGGGTGACCTGGAGGTAATTGTGGAAAAGAGTAAGTACATTCTCCTACGTCTAAACTTCACAACCGGATGCATTTTAACGTCATACCCAGGACTAGTCATTATTATTATTAATATTATTATCTTTTGAAAATGCTTACGAAGCATAAAAGGCATGTCTAATACAAACATGAAGCTATCTGGTAATCAAAGAAAAAGAAGAAAAAAAAGATTGAGTCAAAAGATGAGTTAACCTTTGACTTAAAAACATTCAAGTCATATGATGCAGGAAATCACTCAGAACCCAAAGAGTTCCACAACCTTGCAGTCCGAGGAGAAAAACTATTAACATGGAAAAACAACTTCATGAAGACGTTAAGAGAAACGAGTCACACGAGATACTACAAACTGAGCTAACATCAACGAGGAATACTCATCACAACACATCCCCTGATAATACCTATAGAAAAGGAAAAATGGGGAAACATTATGCTGGACTTTGCACAGCAATGACCACAAGCTTTGTTGTGGATGAACGAGCCTCACAAATCCAACAACAAAAAAACCACCCAAAGAAAGGAATGATTAAGGCATTCACGACAAAAGGTCTTACCTGTCAGGGACCCGTGGTGCAAAGCAACTAGTTGTGGTCATAACACAAAGTATATTTTGTGCGCCGACCTCTTGTATTTTGTTTTCAAGGTCTTCTAGATTTGTCCTTAGTTCATCACCTTCCAAAATATTCTCGATTATTAGTGGCTGAAAGCCTAAAATAGCAATGAATAATATCAACAATAAAGCAGTGGTCGTTGGATCATAAAAAGAGCCCTATAAAACAAGGTAATTTCTATCTGACTAGGCATTTTTCGAGATGTCGCGTTGAGAGATATATGATTAAATAGTTCCTATCCTCCTCTGTGATGCAAAGTATTAACACAACTAAGCGTTTCAAGAAAATGAAGTCCATTTTGTATACTGTCTCTGTTTGTCTATATGGGTTCGTCATTAGTGAAGTGATACAAATTTCGAAAATATCTAAATGTCGTCTTGAAAAATACGTGGTGAGATAGTTCTTACCTTATTATATGGTGCAAAGTATTAAAACAGTTAAAAGTTTTAACAATAGCAAGTCCATTTGAGGTTATTTTATTTGTCTACACGGTTTCGTCACCAGTGAACAGATACAAACATAAAGCAACAATTTACATGGAATTTAGATAAAACAGTCTCGTAAGCCTCTCAAGTCCAAGAACACTTTATTTACTCATCTTACTAAACGCTTAAAAAATTACAGGAAAGAAGCTGTAAATAGTAATTAGCGTTCCTAATGACCTTCGACAAAAACAAGGCATAAATGTCAAACCCTCAGTCTGTTGTCATAAAAAATAGTAAACCATATTCTAAGGTTCATGTGTGTAGGCAGAGTGTCAAACAAGATGGAATGCCAGGCACTTTATCCTTCAAACTGTCAAACAAGATGAAATAACAGACACCATGTCCTTCAAACTGTCAAACAAGATGGAATGACAGGCACCATGTCCTTCAAACTGTCAAACAAGCTGAAATGACAGACACACACTATGTCCTCCACACTGTGAAACAAGAAGGAATGACGGGCACTTCATCCTTCAAACTGTCAAACAAGAAGGAATGACAGACACACACCATGTCCTTCAAATGACAGACACATACTATGTCCTTCAAACTGTCAAACAAGATGAAATGACAGACACACACTATGTCCTTCAAACTGTCAAACAAGATGGAATGACAGGTACTTTATCCTTCCAACTGTCAAACAAGAAGGAATGAAAGGCTCTTTATCCTTCAAACAGTGAAACAAGAAGAAATGACAGGTACTTTATCCTTCAAACTGTAAAACAGGATGGAATGACAGACACTATATCTTTTAAAGCACTAGATTATTTCGTATTAGGATATATTCTTACAATAAGGGTGGAAAAATGAGCAGGTAACACTTTTTCTTATCAATCTAACAAAATCCGTTCCCCATTCTAGTACAAAATATTTTGTTACAGTAGGCAGGAAAACAAACCTTTCCCCAAAAAGGACTTAAGGTTCCTGATTACACCAAGTTTAATCAAGAAAACTTCAAAGCAAAGTCAAAACTATAAAAAGAGTACCAAAATTTCACATTTATATCATTCTGTGATTAAATATAAGTTATATTGCTCCAGCCACTCTGGCAAAAATCTGTTCAGTAATTAGTACCTTATGTCACTTGTCATGTGGAATCTTTCTTCTTTATCCTTACCGTTCCTTACTACTTATACTCAATCACTGTAACAAGTATTATTTATTTTAATAACTATCACCTTTGCAAAGGCTATGAGACCACTCCTATGTAGTAATTGGAAATACTGATTGATTCTTTTTACAACAATTCTTTTCATATGTAGTACAGTTGATCTCAAAACACAAGGAATCAATGACCATATTTACCTATTTTCCATTCCTCAGGTCACTTGTTACCTACTCCTCATGTATCAACCTCAATCGATAAGGCAAATACAACACTGTTAACACTTTTGTCTTTCGTGACTTCAGTGCTCATCGTATGACCTGGTTGACCGATTATAATCGAACTGGCAAACCTAGAGACGTTACCTACAGCTTCGCTCTTGCTCATCTTTTATAATTTGTGAATTTTCACGCTATATTTACTGCTTCAGTCTCAAAAGAACCTTTTCATATGGAACTCTTTTTGACCTGTTCCTAAGCATTGCTAGTTTTCATCTTTACCTCCCTTTGGGTCTTCTGACCATGCTATTGTCATCATAGGTATGATGCCTATGATGCCTATGATGCCTTCTAGGTTTTTAATTTTTGTTTTGACAGTTTCATATGATTGGTAGCTTTATGCCTTCTAGGTTCTTAATCCAAAAAAGCTATCATAAACCATTTTAGGTTGTACACATTGACTAACAAAGACTTCAATTTTAATTTCGTCTTGGTTGACACCACACCCACAAAGCCACCTTCACATACACACTCTTTCTCTTTCCCTTCCTGTCTCTGTCTCTTTCTGTCTCTCTTTCCCTCCCTGTCTCTCTGTGTCTGTCTCTCTGTCTCTCTCTCCATCTGTCTGTCTCTCTTTCCTTCCCTGTCTGTCTCTTTGTGTGTTTCTGTCTCTGTCTCTTCTCTCCTTCTTTCTCTCTCTGCAGAAAAAGCCCGCATGAAGTTAAGCAGCACAAAAACAAATATTTCGTGGAAAAATTCGAAGTCGACCCAGATCTCTGAAATGTTTGCACATTTCGACAGTGAAGTATCTCTGTTCACTGTGTCATCTTTACTGCTGTAGAGCAAACAAAATAAAGATGAAGAAAGACCGGCTGGGAAAGAAAACCACCCTCATTTCCATGAATGACCTCAGCTCACAATTTGACTGTATATGTTTCAAAGCCTTTCGTAAGCCACTCGAAACAAGTATGCAATAGTAAAAAACATTAGTCACCTGCAGTTAGAATTGACTTGAAACACGATTTTTGATCAATACGCGGCCATATCACAAACTTCGCATGTGGCTTTTGGCTTTTAAATGTCAATAACGACAGCACAAGAGCCATTCCAGTCGCCGTTGGTACCACGAGGCAATCTGTTGCACTGCGAACACCTACGAATAAAATAGGGAGAAGAATGTAGGATACACAATGCTTGAGATTTTTGCAATACCTGTTTCTTTTTGGCTATGGACGCAGCTTAGAACGGCTAATAATATAAGATAAACAGTGAACACTAACCCCAAACGAAAATGTTTTTACAGATACCCAATCATTTTTTACAGCTGTACGGGTGAAGTTTGGATAAAAAAGGAAAGACAATTCAAAAAAAACAAAATTAAACGTGTCAGGGAAGCCAAAATGGATGGCAGAGGCGAATGACGGTGACGAAATCAATTTTAGGTACGGTGCATTTTACCACCCTTGCAGGGTCGTGGATTTGTTTAATTCAATTTACCATTAAAATGTTTAGTCTCTTATTCTACAACCATTGCATTATTTCAGAATTTTGGTCAAATTTTATCTTTAAAAAGTTAGCCATAGCAATAATATAACATGAAATAACTAGCAAACCAGACAACCACTTCACAACTCCAATGCTGAAGTGTTTGAGGTCCTTGTGACCTCGGCTACCATCCAAGCTTTTACCTAACAACAAAAACTGAGTGATGAAGTCTATCAAATAAAAAAAACTCCTTATTTAATGGTCACACAGCCTCTCATCTGTGTTTGGAAAACTTTTATAACTACTTCCTGAAAACAAATTTTGGACTCCCTCTTGGAAAATATTACCAATGATACTTTTATTTTATTTAATTATGACGTTCATCTGTGTACGGTAGCTTGGTTACTGCCAACAAAGCCCCAGGGAGAAAAAAAGGCAGATTTCCGACTTTTAGTTGGGGGTTCTTTGTAGGCTGCCGAGTAGGTCAAACATCGATAAAACAACAATAGCAACTATCATGCAAGCCGTCTGAAAATTCTATTAATAAAACTCATAACTCAAACCACGCTTGAACTTAAATGTAACCTTGACCTTTGGTCTCAGTCACTGTTAATCCTGTGAATGTTTCAGTAGGTAATTCATTTAGTTGTTAAAAGCAGAGCAGCCGGCCTTGCATAGAAAAATATTGAAGCCCAAAAACGTGATATAATCAATTTCAAAGTTATTGTAAAGGATGATTCCACAAACAGGAATATTGAAAAACAATGATGCACAAAACATTGGAATACAAATTCTAACTAATATACTAAACAGGAAAGGCATTTCCGGTTCATTCCGAAGCTATAGCGATGGTATGCATTTCCTAAATGCCATCACCTGAATAACGAATTTGTATGAAAATTGGATATTGTACAGCTGTCTACCCAATCGTGCCATGCACTTCGGAATATACAAAAATACCGATGTATTTTTCAGCCCTTTAGCATTTCATTAACACAAAAACATACACACAGGAATTAAACAAACCAGTAGCAATTATGAAGTTGCAATAACCATCGGTATGCAGCATGTTATAGGTTGAGAACAATTGGTGTTTGACTACATACTATTTCCGAAGCACAAATCGGTGTCCGATATAGCTGTTTTTTCTACACCAAGTGGCAACCATCGCTATTACCACCAAGTGATGATTTGATAACACGATATAGACACAGGGCTATTAGTACCACAGTTGTGCACCCTAACACTGTAAATGAACTAGCTTTTACAATAACATATATGTTTTTTTCAGAGTGCTTTTTGAATCAACTAATATAAAGCAAAAGGGCATTCTACTTTTCATATGCTCCCTAGTTAAACCTACCTTTTTATTTCTATTAAATTGGTTACACACACAATATATATACATATATGTATTAGATATTATATTATATATAATGCATATATATAGACTGTAGAACATCAAAAGTATGGGTGAAAAAATCAAGTAATTGCTTATTATAACCGCTGTCAAATGGCCACTTCTGCTTTCTAGATTTCTTGACAGATAAGTCATTTAACGTTAGGGTACAGGTTGCAAATTGTTGACCAATGTAATTACGATTTTATTCTGAAGCCGGGGCACGGTTACGAAATCAAATTGTGTCAGAAGAGATTTGAAAATGTACCACCATGTCTTTTACTTGGACTAGAAATGTATGCCACGGCCTAAAGATACATTTACCTACTTTTTATAAGACCTACAAAAAGTATTTTAGCCACCTGAGAAAATCAATTTTAAGTAAAAAGTATCAGCGCAACAGAATGCTTTTAATGAATAAAGCAAAGCTCTTTTTAAGAAGAAACTAATAAAATTTTACGAGCATCCAAGGTATGGATTTGGTAACAAGAGAGCTTACATAATGGAGTATCTAATTACTAATAGTTTAGCCGAAGTTCTAACTTTTTGATTCTAAAAATGCACATTTATTTTCTCTGCAGATTTGAAAATTCTTGGCAAACAAAGTTAAGAGAGCAATCACATTTCTATGTTGATTCCATTGTTCTGAAATAGGAAGCAAACTACTGTAAAGGAAATAGGAAGCAAATGCAACTATGGATTAAAAGACCACCAACAGTATTACCAGCTGCATTAAAATTTAGCGGCATTCAAATTTGTCTGAAAAAAAATCCGTTCCGGATTTTTGAGCACAAACACATCTAAAACAAAACTAACTGGCTCAGTAGAGAAATTCGATGCGCATAATGTTTCAAAAAAGCTAGTAAAAAGGGCACACTTTGGACTAGGTGGCTCGATTCAAAACTACAGACAAATCTGGAGAGCCATAGCAAATATATATTATGATAAAAGTTCAAATTTTAATAGTAATAAAATGTAGGAATAAACCATTCATTGAAATATGGGCACACTGTAACATAGCAAGTTTTTGAGACAAAATTGGAACAGCAGCATGTATTCTATACCTCCGGTATTCCAAAAACACGCTTTACATGTATAATATGTCGAGAAGCGGGTTATAGACTGTTACGCTGTTTGCTAGTAATTTGATTTAAATGAAGTAAATGATCTTACGACAGGTCGGATAATGGCGGTCGGCTTACACGATACAACAGGCACATGACTTGCTTGAATTATTAGTAACAGTACACTAAACAGTTATATCAAACGAAACAATTGTCCACCCTTTGATATTCTGTGTGACGTAGAATGTTATTTATTCCCCAATCGTCAGTCACGAGAGTGCAATTAGGACATTTTGGGATAAAACGATCTCATTCTCTCACACCGTGTCCAAAGTTGTTGTTGGTTGACAAAAATTGATTTACATCTGTACAAAAACATGTACTGCGACCACATCAAAGTCCCTACTTGAAAACCGCCAATAACATTAACTGCAGAGAAAGCACACAAAGAAGGCCAGCAGAATTTCAATTGAATGAATGCAAAAATAGATTCAAATATCTAAGACATGATCAGGTGATCTTGATAGAAAAAAAAAGAATATCCCGTAAGGATCAAGGATGGAAATATCCAGACCCTAAAATAGTGTTAAGATACTCTTGTTTGTAGTAGTTTTAAATACCATAAATGATGGGTTCAGGAACGTTATCCCACGAGAGCGGCTAATTTCAGAGGACTGACAGCAACAAACTACTACATGAGGGCTTTCGGGAATATCAACACACGTCATATTCAAGAAGTCCAATTATATTATTGATTAAACGTCTGTGAAACAATATATTACTAGTTAGGAAGAAAAAAAACGAAGTTCTTATTCTCTGATAATGTGTCGCTTAATTTGGGTTCGACGTTATCAGTCCCAAACATCAAAATTGGTTACAAAATATCATCAATTAATCCTTTTTTAAGTTAAAAATTAAGGTATTTCAGTGCTCAAATTATTTTTTACATTAAAAGGTACATCCGATTACCACCATTTGTTCACGTTCACACGATTTTCATTCAGGATGTTTGTAACTGGTTGTCTTCTTTTGCAAGCTTCTCCCCATAGTTCACACCGTTAAGCCCATCACTTCACCTGGAACATAGACTGCCAACAACAGTCCGTTAGAGTTCTTTCTCCCAGGGTGCACTTTCCAGCTATTTCCAAGTTTGTCCAGCTTTTTTTGTATCAGTCTTGAGTTCATGTCGCTAGGTATTTCTTGGGAGTCCTCTTTTCCTGATCCCCTGAGGATTCCACTTTAGTGCCTGCCAGCTAAAGTTACTCATTAGCTTCCTCAGGGTATGTCCAGTCCATCTCCATCTTCTGTGCCTGATCAGCTAGCAGCTGATTGGTACGTTGGTACGGGTCTGTGTTGTTGCTTGGGTCAGGCCAGTGGATCTGAAGAATTCTTCTCGGGCAGCTGTTGATAAAAGTCTGCGATTTCCTGATGAAGGTCCTTGATGTCCTTCATGCCTCTTCTCCATACAGTAGGCCTGACTTGGCATTAGAGTTTAACGGCTTGATTTTTGTGCTTGCCCTTTCGCTGCAAGTATGCTGCTTCTGGCTTACAAGTTCTTGCTCTGACACCTGTGTCTGTACCACCCCGCTCGTTAACAATGCTGCCTAGATACGTGAAAAGCTCAACGTCTTCTAGCTCGCTGTCATACAATGTAACCGAGTCTCTTTTCACTGTGTTGATACTGAAGATCTTGGCATTGCCCTCGTGATCTTGCAGCCAGCTCGTGGTCAAGTGGCTGCTAGCTTTACTGTCTTGTCTTGCATCTGCCGGTGATTGGGGGGAAGAAGAGCCAAGTTGTTGGCGGGACCCAGGTAATGCGCCATTGATGCTTTCATGGTCTAATCGATTGCAGAAAGGAAAGGGGAAGGCGACAAGCGATGCCCTTGTTCAATGCCACTCAAAAGCTTTCCGTAAGCTGTCCTTCATAAATCAACCCGAAGAGCTTTTGTAGGAGTTATTGATCAAGCTGACAAGTTTGTTTTACGCTCCATAGTAAACAGCATCCAACATACCAACATATATATATATATATATATATATATATATATCAAAAACTCATTAGCGCAGCTTGAAATATCTCAATGCATTCATACAAATATCCCAAATACCCCCATCAATTGGCATAAAAATATGTTTATATAAATATAATTGGCCAATTTTACCCCTTAGTCAAAACGGAAGTTTTTAATACATTTTTTATGCAGATACTTAAATCCAATATGTGGTAATTTTCACATGAAAAAGCAAACTAGATTTGGCGGCGGAGATAAAACTCAGATACCCTGGTTATTACAGTTCATGAAACAAAGGTCACCCAGCTTTTTTTCCAGTTCATGTGCTTTCTTTTTTAACAGGCCATTCTGTGTTAATACTAAGCATCCTACCTGAAAGATACCTTTAATGTATTCATTTACATCTTCCGACCCAACGCTGTATAATTCCATAGCTATAAAGTTCAATTTGTTTCAAACGCATTTATACATCTTCTTTTCTAACTCTGTTCAAACAGTGTTTGACCCACCAAGTGCCTCTCAGCTGCAATTTTACCTGGCAACTATTTTCAAAATATTTTGTCACATTCCACTTTTCAACAATCATAGTTTTCCTTTTCTTTCCTTGATCGGGTTTTGAGACGTAGTTATAACTTGGTAGTGCCAAATCTTGCCGCTACTCCTTAACCTTATTCCAATCGATCAAATACTTCTAATCTTAAAGCTTTCATAGGTATTACCATAGGGAGTGCTCTAATGAGTTTTGTGTCTGATAGAAGAACAAACCCAAGTCTAAGAATGCTCTTTGTGGTGTAGAAACCGGTTGATAAGTTTACCTTCTCAATGACGGCAATCATACAATACAAATTTGTCAAACTTAAAGAGGGAACAATGAAACGGATTATATCTGGGTTAAAAAAACCCAATGTTCATTTGCTATTGATAAAGGTGGGTTCTTTTCACAATCAAATGAGGTTAAAGTTCAAAGCTACTTGAGGGCCTTGGTGAATTGCGATGGTGTCAGAAAATGTGGAAGAAGACCTTCCGCGGGGAATGGTTTTAGTTCACAAGTAAAAGGTTAAAGACTGGCCAGACAATGGGTTAATTATCATATATGTCAACCCTTGTTTTATGGCAGTCAAAACAAGGTTTATTGACTGAACCATCGACGGTGCTGTTATGAGTATGAAAGAACTTTCAGCAATTAAATTTAAGGTTTGTTGGTCAGGGGCAGTATGTGGCCCCTAAATATATGGCCAAATAAAAACAAGTTCGGACCAAAGATACGCTTTTGCAACCATGTGACATTTTTATTTGCTTCAATGACGTCTTAAATAAGCGCAAAATTTAGCTTATTTCCAGTGCGGAAATTGAATTCCTGAATCATACAATCTTGTTACTGTGACCAAACGTTCTCCTGTAACTATTGTTTGGCTAGGCTCACATTAGTTTCAAATTAATGTCTACCTAAAAAAAAATTAACAAGGCTCGATTGATCTCTAAGAACCATGTTACAATGACGATACTTTACAAGACTTACGGTTTTGTCTCTCTTTGAAGCAGCATTTCTAAAGTGAGTCAAACCTTAACCTCAGTCCGTAGCCTAACGCCCTACAAAAACGGTCTCCATAGACACGCGGTCGCTACTCACAGATGGTTGTTAACAAAGGTTTGATTGTATCTTGCATCATTAATTAAACAATATTTTTTCACTGAAATTCATATATACGAGTGAAACACAATTTGGATGCTTTGCGACATGCAAAACTCTGGTCTTAGATGGGTCGTGCACATCACTTCCAGTAAGCTTAGTTTACCTAATAAACTCACAACTAAAAACTGCATCTTCTAATCGTGACATATGTGTACTTGATAGCTTGGATACAGCAATACCCCTCCTAAGTTAGGCATGATTGTAGAATGACACTGGCGGAAAAAAAGTTTGCGAAAGGATCCGCCAAGAAGGAACCAAGAGATCAAGATGGGATCAAGGGATCAAAGGCCTAGATTCATTAAGGTCGTATCGGTACAAAAATTTTGAAAAATGGAGTGTTTCTCCGAAAGCTGCTCGGTAGAAGTCGGACATTTGCAATTTCTACAGGATAGAAAAATCCAGAGAACAGCTAGTTCTACAAAGTCGTTACCTACACATGATAGCAGAATGGAACTTGCAAGAAAATGTACCCTGCTAAGAGGTAAGGGGAGCAAATGTTTAGATTTATGAAGGTCGTATTGGTACTCACATCTTGAAACGTTGGTCGTTTTTAACAAAGCTCCTCGGTAAAAGCCTGACAGTTGAAATTCCTACATCGTTACCTCAACATCACAGTGGAATAGAACTGGCGAAAAAACCCACTTTGCCAAGAGGTAAAGAGATGAAAGACATAGATTTGCGAAGGTCGCATCAGAAGATAAATCTTGAAATATCGAATGTTATTTGTACAACGTACCGGCATAAGTTAAACAAATGTCAATTGTGCAGGACAGTAGTAGCCAGAGAATTTCTACAGCATCCTAACCTCGATGTGACAAATGAATGGCACTGGCAAAAATTCCCTTGCCAATAACGTAAAGGGATCATAGGGGAAGGCAATCAAAGCTTGTATTAGTACACAAATCTTGAAAAGTTGACTAATTCTTACAAAACTGTTCATTAGGAGTCAAACAATTGCCACTTCTACAGAACAGTAGCAGCCAGAAAATGTCTTTTTCTACACCTTCATAAGCTTAATATGATAGCAAAATGACCAAAACTCACCTTGCCAAAAAGGTACAGACATCATAAGAGTAAATCAGGAAAGATCGTATCAGTACACAAACGACGAAAAACCGACTGTTCTTTACGAATTTGTTCGGTAGAACATGGCGGTAGTACCCAAAGAATTGCTATTTTCACAGCACCTGTTCTCTGAGATGTAAGATGTATAATGTGATGAAATGGCAAAAAACAAGCCGAACGTTTTGACCTTCAAAACGGAAATGACATCAATACTAGCTGAGGAGCCAAAGATTAAAAAAAGTGGACTGAAACAGGAAAATTGGTGCACAGAATTTGACGTAATATAATGTCACCTAACGTGTGTAAAGTAAACAAAATACCAGAGGCAGACAAAAAAATGTTACCATTTTGAAAAGAATAATTTCACGACAAAGCACAGTTTTCTTAATTTGTATTTCTGTCATTTGCCACAGCTCTACAAAATAATCTCGTTAAATTCCGTACCTGATCAGTTATTTCTGAATAATTTTTCATGACATCATGGGTTTGATCTCAGTCTGGGTTCTCTTGAATATGATGTTCTATTAGCTATCTGTACCCAGAATTAAAAGTCAAGGCCAACGATGGACCAAGCTCTTGGTTTACAGGGGCAGGGCTAGATCAAGTCAAGTAAGCGGTCCTTTGACAACTGCATTGGAAAATCGGGATTCTTGACCAATTACCAGTGGTAGTATGACTGAGGCCCTCATTTAGGAATCTAAACCACTGTCTGTACTGAAGAGATTTCAAATCACACTGCAGGCTAATTGTTTGGCTTTGTGCCCTCAATTTATGAAATATTTTAGACTATATTACAAAAATATCAAACAGCGAATTGGTCTCAATCTGACATCCAATTCATACACACCTGCTAGTCTTATAGCATCCAGCACAAGATGATTAGTTAATTTATAAATGAGGGACGATCCTGCCGCTTTTGGTTGAATTTCTGCTATATCTCCTGATCGCCCAATACCATGACCAAGAAAATAATGCCGTTTTGCAACCAAAGACGAAGCCACTCTTGCTTCCCGCTCTCCGACACCCACATTCCCTGTGAAAGAAAGAACATAGAATTTGAAAAACAACGGTAAATCTGCAGGAAAATAGTTTTCAATGTATTACTCTGGGCATATACTTTCATAAGAAAATAAACACCGGGTGCTGTATCTTTAACATAGCGTTCTATTCCCTTTCATTATACTGTGATCATAGTCACAGAGAAATAATGGTGCAATGCACAAGCCTAGCAAGCCTAAATCAAAATGGCTACATATTCATATAGGGTTAACATAAAGCTTGGGATTTGGACACGTATGGATGTCCAGTACAAGATGCCTGTCTTCGTCAGTTTGTTAGAAGATGAAAAAATAGTTGCACTGTCTTCAAGATATGGTTTCTGCAAAACGTATCTCGAAATAATGTAACGCTTTCACGATAGGAATGATGTTTGAATAAGTCGTGGTAAAATTTAAGATCAACTACTCAATAAAACTATTATATAGCGCCAAATGGAGTTAATTGGTCAAATGCATCGGAAGTGTAGTATTTACCACATGATCATTAATGGATAATACTGATTGATCTTAAACTTCACATTCAAATAAATGGTTGAGTTTTAAAGGAATACAAACAGAAAGTGACGTTTACTTAGAATTAGAGAACTGGGTCATAACTAAACATCAAAAGTTAATAGTATACAGCAATTGATAAGAAAATCATTGCAAATTTTCCACTAATGATATGCTAAGATCCAATTTTTTCAAATTGAGAAGATAATTCTTTTGTTTCTGCTCCACTACAGGGTGATTGGGGTTTCGTTGTAAAAATGTTACCAGTAGCATGTTCCTTAGCATAATGCGATTGAAAACTGAAATTCAATGAAATTATAAAGGAGTTTTCACAATAAAACTTTTAACTTTTTGGATATTTCCTTATTTACAAGCTTTAGTGCATTTCCTTATTTACAAGCTTTAGTGCATTGATATCAAGAATGGTCTATAACAAATGTAAAATGTAAAAGTAATGACAACATACATCATATTTATCCGATAACAATATGGAGCATTATAGGGAACCACGTAGAAAAGCTACAGAGAAATGCTGAAGACCCATTAGGACCTTATAGACCTCAAACTGAATGCTGTCAAAGATGCAAAGAAGGTTTCAGATACACTTGTATAGCAACGCCAACAACCGAAACATTTTTTAAAATCCAAAATTAAATGCATAAGCCAGTACAAGGTACTGTTTTGATAATATTTACAAATCTTTCTGCCTTCTTTGTTCGTACGGGCCATATATTACTACCTCTTTAAAAACCTCGTCATTCTCTGCAAATTTCAGTCCTATAGACGTAGACTTGGACGAGATGTCTAAGGGTAGGGAATTGGGAAGCAAATGGCGCAGTTAGGCAGAGAACAAGTTGCAAAAGTGATCTGCTTAAAAACGCAGAATTGTTAGTTCAGTTAGTAGAACACATTGCCATGAAAATCATAGGCACCGGTTTGCGTCCAGCTCGCTCCACACATATTTCTACCCAAGCCGTGCATTATTAGGGAAGGAAATTGAAATCAATAGCTTTTTTTTAAGAATCAGTATAGAGTCATGGCTTGATAAGTTCACCCGACAAAAATATAACTCACCGACGTTTTCACAGTTCCCTATTTTCATTCGACAGTTCCTTATTTAAAGCTTTCTTAAGCAGTGTTTTCTTTAATTGGAAATAAAATGCGAATTTAAACAATAACAACCTGTATCGTTGGAGGTTAAACGACTGTGCGGCTTCCTTGCGAAGAGCCTAAACAATTTCTTCGATGAAGATCTTTTGGAAGCAAATAATACCATCCTCCAGTAGACCAGGTGCTTGGGTGGCAACATATGATTATGATGTGCGATTATGAAGTCCGTGTAGAGAACTTGAACAAAGCAAACTAGGACCCAGCTGCTTCGATGAACATCTTTTGGAACCAAAAACTACTGCTCTCCAGTCGACCAAGTGATTACGTACCAACATGTGATTTTGATGGGGGGACCTGTAATTCTAGAGGATCGTAACAAGGCAAATTAGCCTCTGACTGCTCTTCAGTCGACCAAGTGCCTGGGAGACAACATACAATCACGATGTGCGGAATGTTCTTGTAGGGAACTTCAACAAAGCAAATAGGCTCCAATTGCTCCTGCGAAGTTTTTTTAGCAAACATTACCTCTCTCCAGTCGACCAGGTGGTTTAATGGCAAAAAACACTTACAATAATTTGTTTTAAGAAATTCTAGTTTGAAATTTGGTATTTGTAATGTGCGACAACATCCCACCAAGGTTTCTGGAAGGGCATCAGTTGAAAATTATGAGTAATTCTTCTTATAATTGTATGGCATTGTGGTCGTTTTGTGGTATGTTTTCAGATGATTTGACGATCAGGGTCTACCAAATTTTTACATCCTTCGTGGAGCGGAGTTGTTCGCTATGCTTATTTGTCCTGAGACTAGTGAGGAAGGTTTCCCATTTTCTTCCTGGATTTTTTTGCTCTTCCTTATTGCAACTAGATTGACTGTTTGGCTTATTTGAATATTGGCTATTATATTTCTTGTCTTTGCTGCTTTGCCATGTACAGTAACATTCGTGATAAATTGTGTATAAATTTAACATTCTTCTATGGAAGCACATTTCTGCGGAATCAAAGCATGAGGTATTGCATGTCACGAGGTCCTTGCTTTACCATCATATGCTAGAACAGATAGGATATATATTCTTCACAACTGACTTCTGAACAATACTACGAAAAACGGTTAGAACTGTTATTTTTTTCGTAGTTTCTGAAATAAAAGAATTTGTTTAGTTCAACTAAACGCGGTTAAAGTTGCTAAAGTTGAGAACAAAAGCAACCAAAAGAGTATATCCCTCTGCATAAAAAAAAAGCCCAAACAATAAAAACAACTTTTAACCAATTATTTATCTAAAATCAATTACAAAGCGACATGTACAACGGATGAACCAATGAAGCGAGTTTAACGTTATCTATTTATCGCTTGGTTCTGTCAACCAATCACTTATTATCTAGTTTGGTATATCAATTTTCATTGAACTTTAATGCAACCTGAGGCCAGCTTGTATCGAGTACTGAGTTAATATTGTACCAGCCCAGTGACATTGACAAAAGAATTCATATGATTGCGACCACAGTGACGTCCACTACAGAATTCATATTATACGAGCCCAGTGACTTCCACCACAGAATTCATATGATGCGAGCCTACTGACCTATGATACGAGCCCAGTGACTTCTACTACAGAATTCATATGATACGAGTCCAGTGACGTCTTCTATAGAATTCATGTGATACGAGCACAGTGGCTTTCACTACAAGATTCATATGANTCTACAGAATTTATGTGATACGAGCCCAGTGACTTCCACTAGAGAATTCAAATTATACGAGTCTAGTGACTTCCACTACAAAATTCATATGATACGAGCCCAGTGACTTCCACTAGAGAATTCGAATGATACGAGTCCAGTCACTTCTTCTGCAGAATTCATGTGATACGAGCCCAGTGACTTCCACTAGAGAATTCATATGATACGAGACCAGTGACTTTCACTATAGAATTCATGTGATACGAGCCCAGTGACTTCCACTACAAAATTCATATGATACGAGACCAGTGACTTACACTACAAAATTCATATGATACGAGCCCAGTGACTTCTACTACAGAATTCATATGAAGTGAGTTTAACGTTATATATTGATGGCCTGGTTCTGTCAACCAATCACTTATTATCTAGTTTGGTATATCAATTCTCAATGAACTTTAATGCAACCTGAGGCCAGCTTGTATCGAGTACTGAGTTCATATTGTACGAGCCCAGTGACTTTGACAAAAGAATTCATATGATTGCGAGCCCAGTGACGTCCACTACAGAATTCATATTATACGAGCCCAGTGACTTCCACCACAGAATTCATATGATGCGAGCCTACTGACGTCCACTACAAAATTCATATGATACGAGCCCAGTGACCTCCACTACAAAATTCATATGATACGAGCCCAGTGACTTGCACTACAAAATTCATGTAATACGAGCCAAGTGACTTCCACTACAGAATTCATATGATGCGAGTCCAGTGACTTCCACTACAGAATTCATGTGATACGAGCCCAGTGACTTACACTACAGAATTCAAATGATACGAGCACAGTGGCTTCCACTAAAGAATTCAAATGATACGAGCCCAGTGGCTGTCTCTGCGCTTTAGTTCTTACTTTGTTAATGAGGATGGTTTGGCATTCTAACAAAAGGGTGTATTAATATTGTATTATTTTGGGGATGCTTGTTAAAGATGTCATTTTAAACAAATAAATCAATAAGTTATAGGTGATCATGGTGAGTTTAAAAAAAGCAAATTTGTTTGAATATTGTTTAATTTATCTTTTACCCAAGTCGAAATTCTCTAATAATATTTACCTGAGAAATTGTTGCTGTCCATAAAAGCAAGATGGTGGAGTAAATGTTCAATTGAAATGTCATCCCATCCATTTTTCGGGAGTTTTTTCTAAATAAATAAAAATAAAAGAACGCAGGCTTTTCTAATATAAAAAGAAATCATCTACGTAGAATTTATGAATAAAGCTGCTTAACAGGCGTCCATTCATACTAAATAAACATTTTGACTAATGTTCTAAAAATAATTAAAGGTCGAAAAACAAAAACATGTACAGAATTACAAATCTATATTACATCAGTTTCAGTCACCTAGGTTTTACCTAGAACAGAACGCCCCCTAAAGTCAGTATGGACATATGGAATGGCACATTACAGCTAACTACTTTATTTATTACTATATTATTGTTACTCTTTATTTAGTTATTAAAAATCGTTACACGGTATAAAAACACNAAAATAAAAGAACGCAGGCTTTTCTAATATAAAAAGAAATCATCTACGTAGAATTTATGAATAAAGCTGCTTAACAGGCGTCCATTCATACTAAATAAACATTTTGACTAATGTTCAAAATAATTAAAAGGTCGAAAAACAAAAACATGTATAGAATTACAAATCTATATTACATCAGTTTCAGTCACCTAGGTTTTACCTAGAACAGAACGCCCCCTAAAGTCAGTATGGACATATGGAATGGCACATTACAGCTAACTACTTTATTTATTACTATATTATTGTTACTCTTTATTTAGTTATTAAAAACAATTCAGTGTTACAGAAATTGCTATTGGTATCGTCCTGTATCAAAATATACAAAAATAAAATAAAACATAAAAAATGTGATCAATAAAAACAATCGGTAATCACACATTAAAGGAATCTATTGCCAGTTTCCAAAATTCGTAAAACTGTAAGATTGATGAAATGCAATTGGCAACTCCTTGTAAATTTTTAGATCCATTGAAGGAAATCTCGAAATTGCATGCTGCACAGCTTAACGTTGGAAACTTGCAATAAAAAGCCATTAATTCTTGTCACTGCTCCATGATTCCTTGAATCCAAGGGTTTTTCAGGGAGTTTGAACATTTTCGTAGAAGGTTAAGTGCGTATCTTTTAGTCGTTGTCGCCATCTTTCGTCCTAAATCGACACTTTCAGCTGCTGTAAACCCGATAATACGTTAAAACTTCTGTTATCAATATTTCAAGCGTGTCTGTAACGCCTGACAAAACTAATGGGAATTCCAAATGGAAGAGACGGTCTGTATGCAAAGTTTGTTTCCCTATGCACCTACAAAGCTCCTCACCAGATACTGGGTAACGCTCAGTAAGAAATTCATTTTAGGTCATTAGGAAATTTGAGTTAATACGAAAATAGTACAAAACAATTGGGTAAAAGGGAAAAAAAGGACTTTTGCCCGAATCTACGAAAATCAGCGAATTTTATACTTGTTCGTCATAACTGTATGATCAAAATGATTGGTATCTTTTGTTATTGTAATTTATGCCAACTCTTCTGTTTATTTTTAGGTGCAAAACTGACCAATAAAGCCTTGAAATATTTTAGTTTTATTAAAGTCATGTCTTTCTTGGGTAGAAAAGTCTTTTCCACGTCTACTTGCATCTAATTGGCTGTTTACCAAAACCACACATGTTTTGTTCACATCCGTGAAAAAGAAGTCTCTTTTTTAAGTACTAATGACTCACTACACTTCAAGGCTAAAAGCCACTCGAGGATGAGGGTTAATGACACGGATAGACTGACAGGTGGATGGTGATAAGTATTGTGAAAGGGACTAAAGATACAAGTGAATGAATAAAATTTGCTGATTTAAAAGGAAGGTTTTTCACAAGTGATTATTGAAATTTGATGTAAAGATGTCCATGTTGTAGTCCTCCGGGAAGCAATCTTCCGGCAAAGTGTTCCACAGATTGGAGGTTCTTGGGAAAAAACTATTTTCATGGAAATTCCGTTTGATGTTAGGCATATGAAGAAAGAAAGGAAAATTATTTGCAGTAATGGTAACAAGACGCGTTTTTGCTGTAAACGTTTTACGAGGAGGAACTAGGGATTGAAACTCAGTCGAGCACTTACCATGGAAATACCGTTTGAGTAGAGAAAGACTAGCAACGTCTCTGCTGTGAGAAAGGGGCTGTAGAGAACTGAACAGATCATCTCCAACAAGATTGCGAAGTCGACTTTGGATTCTGTCAAGGCAAGAAAGAGTGCTCTGGGCAGCACCTACCCGGATGTGGTGGCAGCAGTACTCAATCTAGGGTCCATCTTAAATGTCTGCCCAGTATTTTTGAATACTGGGCAGACATTTCTCTTTTAAGCAACGATTGGATAGCTTTGTAAGGGTAGGAGCAAGTTCCGGTAACAGATTCTTAAGGACAATGGCTGGAATATTGTCAGGACCAGTTGCCTTCCTGCAATCAAGGTCCTTGAGAAGTTTGGCAACTTCTTTGACAGTTAAATGGATATTGCTTAGTGTATTATCAGTCAATGGGGGAAATTCCGGAAGTGGATGTCCTTGATCGTCAAGGGAGGAGTTTGAAGCAAATATAGTTTCAAAATGCTTTGCCCTGTCAGAAGCTGAGGAAATTACCTCAGGGCCGTTAATGATGGTTGGAATAGTGGTTTTACATCTGTCCAGTACTCTGTTTGTTACCCTCCAAAACTCTCGAGAGCCAAGTCTCTGCCCAGCAATTCCAGACTTAAGAGATTGGGCATAGGACTCTTTAGCATTTCTTAAAATCCATTTGCAGTGATTCCGAGCAATTCTAAAGGCAGCTTTGGTTTTAGGGCATCTGTTGCGATGATAGCAATGGAAGTAGTGATTTCGGTGAGCAATGGCAGCAGTACACTCAGGGGTATACCACGGCTGGCTTTTTGGTCTCTGTTGGAATTTCTTACAAGGTATAAAATTCTCAATACCAGAGATAAACCAACTAGTCTGGACGTTTTCAGATGTATTTCAGTTTGCACTCTTGGTACGCCACTTCTGTAAAGCTTCTAGAATCCCGCAAGGTATCCCTACTGAGATCTGGAAAGCTAAAAAACTAATGCCATGCAGATTTACTCGATGCTCATTTATAACTGATCAACGGGTAAGTCTTTAAAATGCTATTACACCTACAATTTATAGCACTTTGCACAAACTTCTTTCAACAAATATTTATACATTTTTATATATTCAAAGACTTTAAAGGTTTTTTTCAATTACCTACAAAAATATGGAAATATTTATCTCGATAGGGCCTTTTTAGCCTACTAAATTCCACTTTTTTATCCGAGCAACGCTGGGTACTTCTGCTAGTATACATATAAATATATATACATATAAATATATATATNTTCTAGAATCCCGCAAGGTATCCCTACTGAGATCCGGAAAGCTAAAAAACTAATGCCATGCAGATTCACTCGATGCTCATTTATAACTGATTAACGGGTAAGTCTTTAAAATTACACCTACAATTTATAGTCTTTAAAATTACAACTACAATTTATAGCACTTTGCACAAACTTCTTTCAACAAATATTTATACATTTTTATATATTCAAAGACTTCAAAGGTTTTTTTCAATTACCTACAAAAATATGGAAATATTTATCTCGATAGGGCCTTTTTAGCCTACTAAATTCCACTTTTTTATGCGAGCAACGATGGGTACTTCTGCTAGTATACATATAAATATATATACATATAAATATATATATAAATATATATATACACAAATTCATAAATGTCTTCATAAAAATAAATGCAAAGAAATGTGTTTATATGTAAGGCTATTTAACTGCAGTTCTGTAGCACTTGGTCCAGTGTCTTCACAAAACAAATTCACATATATTGGATGCTAATTAAATTAACATACATTATATCTTTATGTAAGAAATCTCACCTGTTCCAACAACAGCTTGAATTTGTTTCCCCAACTTTGTAATGAATCAGCACCTTGTTGGACATAATTTATGGACACAAGTTTTCCGCAAAGTTTTTTTACCTCTTCGTCCATTGTTTATCTCTGTGTTATACGGGGTAATTATTTTGGTATATTACAACTTGTGGGATGTGTTGACAAGTACGCCAATGTGATTAAAACATTCGTCAGGTTCACTGTAAAGAAAAATTAGAAAAACTGTAAAGCAAACAAAAAACGAAAAAAACGTCTTACTACAAAGAGATGTCATTTATTATTTATGCTCTATAAAACTAACAGTTTGAGTTGATCTGGACAGCCAACATTTCTGTAAGTCTTTTACTGCAGAAAACAAAGTGTGGTAACACGTAAGCAAATGGTCAGCAAATGGCCCATATCGCAAACTCGTAAACGATAATCCTCAAAATTTTTTTTTTGGTTTTAACGTCATTTTCCCCAGTAAATTGGGCTCAGACGGTGTCCTTCATGGGGACTTTGTTTTGTAAGTGAGGAATTTCTTGGCCGGATACTCAAAATAAATGTTGCTAAATGATGGAAACAGCCTATTGGTGGTAGGCTGTACATGTACAGTTATGTATAATAGAACAGTAAAAGCCAAAATTTCCACTATTTGACTTGTAAACGTCTCTGGGTCACGTTTAAGTTCCTTGTTAGTACCTTAGAATCTTTCAAAACTATAGTGTTAAATATGAAAACAAGTTGCCTTTTTGAGCATTGAACCAGTTTTATAAAAATCTATCGTCCTTTCTTCAGGACAGATTTGTGAGGGTTACGGTAGTGAAAACGATGTTGCCGTGGGTAATCTTAGTACATAAAATATCACATAGGTTGGATCAGAGGCTGGTACGCTGTCAATTCCCTAGCCTAATCGCTTTTATCATTTTGGTTTGCTTCCAGCCCCAAAGACAGTTACCTGACAGAAATTCTGGGCGTGATTTGTGTCTATTAAAAGCGGTTTTCATATCTAGCTTGCCGAAGACTTCGTTTCCGTCAAAGGTCAGCAGTATGTCATTACATTGTGGTATTCGTGGGTGGATTTTTAGGAGTGGTTTTCTCATTTCATGACGGTCCGGAGTGCTTCTCAGTAATTCGTCAGATATTTTTCACAAGGGCAAGGTTTGATATTCATGGGACTTCTCTAACATGATCGTCAATGATGCGATTATCTTCCATTGGCTGGATTTTTGACAGAAACTGTGTTTGCAGATGGTATGATACGAGAAGCGATGATTATATGATGTGTTCAGCTTCTGGACTTGTGTTGGGGGCCAATGGTGTGGTTTTTGTTTTACCAAACCAGGTGAAAACTTTAGGGCTTCATTGATGATTACCAGTGCGCTTAAATTTTGTGTTGTCTTCGCAATGAGTATGTGCTTTTTGGGCTTTGTATTGATTTGTAGGGTGCCAGGGGTTTTTGGAGTAGTGCATGATACAATACTCACAGAACGAACGCTTAAAGAATCATGTGGCACTGAATAATGACCTTCACTTTAGAGCAACTATCAAAAATGATTGCAGTGAGATATTTACTAATATTCATTAAGATGCACTTACATGCCTTTATTAATCCGTCTTTCGTTATGGTGTATACTTTACCCTTGTTGTTGTTGGAGTAGGTTTGTAATGAAGCATGTTGGCCGTAGTAGGAATTGAAATATATTTAATCAGTTGTGGTGTTAACAAAATTTACTATCCACTTTGGTCGAAACCCTCTCGATATGTCATACCTTGTTTAGCCTTGGTTAACCAATTTAGTACTTTGATTTAACAAATTATTTTAAAGTTCCTTCATTTAACATCACTACTGGTTTTTTTTTGTGCTGACTTTAAAACCGTTTTGTTTAAATAAGCTCTAAATTGACAGGTCTTGCCTTTTATATCCTTTTGGATTACTAGCATGATAACCACGTCATCAATTACATGGTCTCTCTAGGAAAGCTTTTGACTGAGAATTTTGTTGGCCCTTAATAAGACTGATGAATGAGAAAGGCTTTAAAACAGAGTCAAGCTGTATTCCTTCCTCGATCTTAAAGTAATTTGAAAGGTTATCACCAATTCAAACACCTGTAATTACCCTACCGTTGGCTTTCATTACAGTTTTCACAAGCCCTGCATCAAGATCCTTCTTTTCTCATAATCTATTTAAAACCGTTTGGAAGTACTCACCCAAATGCCTTTTCCAGACATACAAATGGTATTATTAGTCATAAAACCTTTACTCTGTTTTCTTTTACACTTAATACTTTGCTGCAACATTTGTCATAATTTTTCATAACAGTGAACTGATAATCAATCAGCAGAAAGGAAAATCAGAATGTATGCTATTTGAAACAAAAAAAGGCCTCTCTGAAGAGGATGAAGAAATGGAAATGTACTCCTCTGGTCGCCAAATCAATTTTACAACATTATATAAATATCAGAAACACATTTAAACAATATACGTAATTGCAATGACAACTTCCAGAAATCATACGAGAGGCTTCCAGTAGGACACTTCTTCTGCAATTGTTAAACAATATCTTCACTAAAGATAGATATTGCCAAGTTTATAATGATCTTACTATAAGTCAAATATTATTTAAACATGCACCTAAGCGACAATTGGAAAAGCTAGAATCGTTTCAACAAAGAGCTTTGATAGCCACACAAAATATCACAACCAACAACTACTCCAATTATTATTATTGAATAATAATAATAATAATAATAATAATAATAATAATAATAATAATAATAAATAACAATAACAAAAACAATAATAATATTTGTTCTGGGTATTAATAAAAAACTGCATCAGGTTGTCGAGTTTCGACGTTGGACAATGTCCTTTTCCCTTTGCCACAACTACCTCCAGGTCACCATTGGGCAAGGTGAAGCACCTATCAGCCTACCCCTGACATTAAGGTACCAGCTTTGCATACGGTAGGGTTTAGTATGTTCCAAGGATAAGGGGGACTCTTTAGCCTAGCCGACGACCCCCTAGTGAAGATATCGTGATAAAAAATAAAGGTAAACGTTTAACCTAAAACTCACAATCCTCCAAAGAGTGCCGTGTGGATTATTACGGGTATATTAAACAACAATGTGAATGACACTGGAACCACTGCAGAGTGTTTTTCGTCCCCAGGTGGTTCATCGCCAAGCAGCATGAACCCGGTCATCATCAAGCTACTGCTAGGAGGATCAGAAGAAAGAGGTCATAGGATGAAAACTCTATTGTTATGGGAAGCTATGAAGACGAAAATTGATAAAGAGAAGAATTTGAATGAACAATTAAATGAAATAGATACGAACGCAAGAAACAGATTACCATCATTTAGAGGCGTTGAGAAATGAAAGTTGCATACAGGAGTAAAAAAGGTGGGCAGTGCAATGGGCAAGGTCAAGGTGAACATTACTGAGACTAATGATCTGATATACTGTATAGTCGTAATAGTGACAAAAATGCTTGGAATGATAAGCAAAAACTAAGAGAAGAAAAAGAACCATGATAGAAACACAGGTTTGAAGAATAATTTAAGGATAGAGATCTAAGGCGAGTGAATGCCTTAATTAACGGGAAAGCACTTTAGAAGAAAGATTTAGATGCATTGCAAAGAAAGTACACGTTTAAGCAGGAAGGACTGAAATTTCTGGAGTGGGAGGTGAGTCAAAGGATTAAATATAAGTAATTATCGCCCCATTAAATCTTTACTTCTTTATTGTAAATTACTAACAGCATTAATATCTTATGAAATTTACTCGTTTTTGGAAAGGAACCAGCTTCTGCCTGAAGAATAAAAGGGATGCAAAAGGAAAAGCAGAGAAACAGCAGATCAATTTGTACATAACCGAATGATACTCAGAGGCTAGAATAAGGAAAAAGAACTTAGCAATGGAGTGGATTTACTATAGGAAAGGATTTGACATGGTGCCACATTCCTGAATGTTTGCGTATTCTACGAAAAACAATACTTCAGTAAAGTTCCTAGAAAATACAATGAAAGATTAGAGGACTGAGCTGACATGTGGAAACAAATCACTAGTATAGGTTAAGATTAAGAGGTATATTTCAGATAGATGCTTTATCACCAATTTATTTAATGTAACACTCATTCCCCTACACAACATATTGAAACAGACAAAGCCTGGGTATGAATTTGCCAAAAATAGAGAGGAAAAATCATTTATATGAACAATCTTAAATTGTATGTGAAGAGCGAAGAAGATTTAGAAACACTTGTAGAAACAGTCAGATTGTTTATCAAGGGCAGGGAATTTTGCATGGAATTCTGGATCCAAAAGTGTTCAGCTTTGGTAATGAAGAGAGAGAAATGGATAAAATCGGATGGAATCAAAATGCCAGATGATAGATTAAAAAGTCCTTAAAAGAAGACGAAGGATACAAGTATTTAGGTGTATTGTTGGCAGATGAAGTGCAGATAAAAGAGGTGAAAGAGGAAAAGTGCAGTGAATATAAAAGACGGCTTAAAAAGATATTGGAGACAAAGCGGAATGGGGGAAATGTCATCAAGGGTATTAATGCGTGAGGTATTCCTGTATTGAGATACTGAGCTGCTTTCCTCAACTGGCAAAACGCCGAGCTTTGAGATATATCGGAGAACAACGACGCTCTAAACTATTCACAAGGGACTCCACCCAGGCAGAAATGTCGACGGATTATACGTACCCAGGAAAGAAGGTAAAAGAGGACCCATAAATGCTGAGGATACTGTTAGTCTCCCCGTAAGTGGACTAAAAAGATATCTCGAAGACAGCAAGGCGAAACTGCTAGTTGCAGCTAGCTGTGATACTGAGAATAAGGATGGTGAAACAAAAAATCAGTTTAAGAGAAAGAACAGACTAAAAAGGAAACCCAAATGGAAAGAGAAAGTGATGCACGGCCAGTTCAACAGATAGAGGGTGTAGCATATAAATATCCATGGTTGTGGCTGAGAGAAGGAGGCCTGAACAGAAAAACCGAGAACCTTATTATAGCAGCACAAAAACTGGCAGTGAGAGAATATTTGATGAAAGCAAAATTGGAAAGACTCAACAAGGCAGTAAATGTAGGATGTGTGGTCACATCTTACGTAAATGTGGTAAAATGACACAAAAAGAGTATAAACGCAGATATGGTTGGGTAGAAAAAAAGATATATTGGGAGGTATGCGGGAAATACAGTCTTGAAAAAAAGAAAAATGGTATGAAAACGAACCACATGCTGTATTCAAAAACCAAGGGCATAAGATTTCATGGGGCTTTTCAACAGCAACTGACCCCGTTATTGAAACACGAAGGCCTATGATTATACTGGACAAGAAAAACAAACAAATGGCAGATTACAGAATTTGCTGTTCCATACGATTCCAGCATTGATGAAAAAGGAAGATTAAAAAATATTGAAGTACCAAGACTTGGCAACAGAACTGAAAAAGCTGCAGAATAAGAACGCGAAAATAATCCCATTTATAATTGAAGCGCTTGGAACAACATTAAAAACATTGACAAAAAGAGTGAAAGAGATTGGGATAGCTACCAGAATAGCAGAATTGCAAACAAACGTGTTACTACAAGAACCCTCTTACGACTCTTGAGATTTGACAAAATGTTTTGTTACCAAAGCTCAAGAATATGAATCTACTGACCAATTAAAAAACCCCATATGAAATCAGTGTGTAACAGAGAGAAAATAATAATAATAATAATAATAATAATAATAATAATAATAATAATAATAATAGGTGTCCTGGGTATTGACCATAAACTGTATCCGGATGTGGAGTTTCGACGTGGGCGAATGAGGTTACAATTTGCCACAACTATCTCCCGGTCACCCTTGGGCAAGGTGTAGTACCTGTTAGCTCTCCCCGAGACCATTAAGTACCGTGCTGGCGTCCGGCGGGGGTAAGTCCGTCGATCCGCGTGGAATAGAAATACCAGGTTGCGACTGGCGCGGTATATCCAGCTCCCTATATCAAATGGAAACCAGAAATAAAAAGAAATCATGCCGCATCGCCCGTCGCGTGGATCAACAAGGGGCGCGTGCCTCAGTAAGTGACCAGGTTAAGGATTTCGAAAAATCTGCTACTAGGTCTACCTCTTTCCCAAACAACGGCCAGCACGGTCACCAGGAAGGGAGAAATCCCACCCCTGGCCCTGCTGGCTCACCACCAAAGAAAATTCAAAAGCCAAATAGAAAAAGATGGACTAGGGAAGAGTACAAGTAAGTAATGTATTATTTTTATTACGCATTTGAAAAACCTCATACAAATAACACTGAGGACACTTTTCTCACATGGTGCTCAAGTAACAGTAAGAGTGACAAAATGGAAGGCTCAGACCCAAAGAATTTAGCAAACGTAAGAAGATATATTATGCGCAGCCAGAAAATGACAAATGCTGAAATTGTACAAATTAAGGAAACTGTTTTAAATGATACTCGAGATAATGGACCGGAATAGGAAGGTGAGGAGGTTCAGGAAGGTGTTGTGAATGTAGATGCTGATGAGAATGTTCTTGGACAAGGTTTTGAGAATGATGAAGAACGGAAACGGGAGTTGAACCATGAGGAAATGATTGAGATGACAACGGAAACCTTAGAGGAATTGTCTATTGCCCAGCATACAAACATTAAGGATCGAGAGTCTTTATTGAAAATCCGTCATACCAACAAATACAGAAATATCATTGATGTTGGCAATGCAGACCTAAAACAACTTTGTAAGAAAATAGACCCAAATTTAACTGAACTGAATGAGTAAATATATGCTGCAGGAAACGTACTCCAGAAAAAGTGTGGTGTTAAACCTAAACGAAAGAAAAACAATGTACGTAAAACAAGCAAACTCAAATGGCAAGTAAAAATTGATAAAGAAATTAGAAATCTTAGAAAAGAAATCTCTTTGCTAGAAGAATTTCAAAGTGATAAAGAAACAAAATCTGGTAAGGCTAAAAAGGTATTACGAAGGTATAAAATCGAAAGGAAAGAGCAAATACCAGCCATTAAGGAAGAACTAAAGCAAAAACTACAAGTTGAGGGTCAGCGAGTGCAAAGATACGTTAAACGGAATAAATTCTACAGACAAAATAAAATCTTTGAAACAGACACCAAAAAAATTTAGAGAAATAGGAAAGTCAGACGCAAGTGTAGTGCAAATATTTGGGGAAAAGAGAAAGGGCATAATAAAAACTCTTAATGGTTGAATAATTTTGAAAATAGTACAAATGATATCCCTGAACAGTGATGGAAAGACATACAAGTTGACGAAGTACGGAGAGCTCTTAAGGAAGCTCACAAGTGGAAATTGCCAGGAATTGATCAAATCCCAAACTTCTGGCTTGGCACCCTACACTCAGCACATGGAAAATTAGCACTAAACTTCAAAAAACTAATGACAGACCTAACAACAACACCCAAATGGTTTTGCCTAGGTACTACATATCTCCTCTCAAAAAATAACGAAACAGCAGATGCAAAAAGCTACCGCCCAATTACCTCCCTATCGACCTCTTACAAACTCTTGACCTCAATTCTCACTGAAAGAACTTATTCACACATGGAAGATCACGAGATATTCCCAATTGAAAGAAAGGTTGTCGGAAAGGATCGTATCGTTGCAAGGACCAATTGCTAATTAATAAAATGATACTAGAAAATGCCAAAATCAAACAAAAACACCTGAGTACTGCCTGGGTAGATTACAAAAAGGCTTTTGATAGTATTCCTCATTCCTGCATCCTACGTTGTCTAGAAATTTTCAAAGTTCCCCTGTACTAATTAACTTTCTTAGAAATTCTATGATGCTATGGGAAACTAATCTTACCCTTTCCCACTCTAACGGAATTTTAACTGCTAATGGAATTTTTCAGGGTGACTCTCTCTCCTCTCTTTTATTCTGCACGGCACCTATACCTCTGTCTCAAATTTTGAGCGATACAGGATATGGATACAAAATCGATAATAAGAAGACCAAAAAATCTATTTTACATGGATGACCTAAAGTTATATGCCTGTAATGATGGTGAGCTGGAAGGACTATTGAAAACAGTAAAGGCATTTAGCGATGATATTGGTATGGAATTTGGTTTGGATAAGTGCTCTAAAGCTATCTTTAAGCGTGTAGACAACGTTGTGTTAGATGATGAGTCAGTAATCAAGGAATTAGAACAGGAGGAAACATATAAGTATTTAGGCGTTAATGAAGGAGATGGCATACAGCATTCCAAGATGAAAGAAAAAGTCAGAAAAAAATGTTTACGTAGGGTGAGATTAATAATGAAAACTGAATTTAATTCTCAAAACAAAATTATTGCTATCAACTCTCTTGCAGTACCAGTGATAACTTATAGTTTTAACGTCATTAATTGGAATCTTAGCAAATTGAGAAATCTCGACAAAAAAATTAGAATGCAATTCACCTGCCACAGAATGCATCACCCTAAATCCGATATTGATCGTCTTTACATCCTCAGAAATAAAGGAGGTAGGAGCATGATACAACTTGAATTGTCATACAAGACAACTACTATAGGTCTCTCTGTATATCTGGATAAAACTGATCATTGGATGCTGCAACTAGTTAACGTACATAAAAATTCAAAAACGTTACTTTCAGTTCTTAAAGAGCCAGCTAAATTTTTTCNTATACCTCTGTCTCAAATTTTGAGCGATACAGGATATGGATACAAAATCGATAATAAGAAGACAAAAAAATCTATTTTACATGGATGACCTAAAGTTATATGCCTGTAATGATGGTGAGCTGGAAGGACTATTGAAAACAGTAAAGGCATTTAGCGATGATATTGGTATGGAATTTGGTTTGGATAAGTGCTCTAAAGCTATCTTTAAGAGTGGACAGTTGGAAAGTATAGACAACGTTGTGTTAGATGATGAGTCAGTAATCAAGGAATTAGAACAGGAGGAAACATATAAGTATTTAGGCGTTAATGAAGGAGATGGCATACAGCATTCCAAGATGAAAGAAAAAGTCAGAAAAAAATGTTTACGTAGGGTGAGATTAATAATGAAAACTGAATTTAATTCTCAAAACAAAATTATTGCTATCAACTCTCTTGCAGTACCAGTGATAACTTATAGTTTTAACGTCATTAATTGGAATCTTAGCAAATTGAGAAATCTCGACAAAAAAATTAGAATGCAATTCACCTGCCACAGAATGCATCACCCTAAATCCGATATTGATCGTCTTTACATCCTCAGAAATAAAGGAGGTAGGAGCATGATACAACTTGAATTGTCATACAAGACAACTACTATAGGTCTCTCTGTATATCTGGATAAAACTGATCATTGGATGCTGCAACTAGTTAACGTACATAAAAATTCAAAAACGTTACTTTCAGTTCTTAAAGAGCCAGCTAAATTTTTTCGCAAGCTGGACTTAGATCTAAATAAAGACAACAACCACCATCTACAACCCACGGAAATAGCCCGCAAAAAAAGAAAGACGAGAAAAACAATGGTTTGAAACAACTGGAGTCTAGGTGGCAAGAAAAGCCCCTCCATGGACAGTGCGCAGCCCGAAGCAAAAACGCCGATGTAGACAAAGCGGCAACCCATCAGTGGCTGAGGAGCTCCGGACTGAAAGGGGAAACGGAAGGCTTTATTCTTGCCGCTCAGGACAAAAGTCTTTTCACGCGTAATTATCAGGCAAATGTGTTGCACAACGGAGCAGACGAAAGATGTAGATTCTGCGAGGAAAAGCTAGAAACGATTGATCACCTCGTCTCAGGTTGTTCTGTCGTAACACCCAACGAGTATAAAAAGCGCCACGACAGGGTTGGTCAATATCTCCACTGGAAAATTCTCAATCATTTCTCCATAGAAACTAAAAGCAACTGGTACGAGTACCATCCAGAACCAGTCACAGAAGGAGAAAATGTCACCATTCTCTGGGACTTTCCAGTCCATACTGTTCGGAGGATACATGCAAATCGTCCAGACATTATTGTCAAGGACAAGAGCAATAAGACCTACTTACTCATTGATATGAGTGTACCGTCCGATAAGAATGTTTCTGCTAAGGTGTTTGAGAAATTATCCAAATACAAAGATCTGGAGATTGAGAATGAAAAGATGTGGCACCTGAAAACAAAGACAATCCTAGTAGTAGTGGGTGCCGTAGGCCTAATAAAGAAAAGAACCACTGATTACCTTAAGACAATTCAAGGAGAACCATCACTAAACGAAGTCCAGAAAATAATCCTTAATAGTACTGCACATATTTTGAGAAGAGCGCTTTCTGTTTAAATAAACATTTTTCTACAAATATTTTTTTTACTGTCAACTGTTACTTGATGTTCGTAAACTGTCCACTAAATGTTATTATTTTGTACTGCTTTTATACTTCGTAACAAATTCTGTGTTTATACAATTAGGATACAATACAAAATTATTTTTACATAACATTACTCCAGTTTCATTCACCCTAGGTAACTGGTAGTGACCCGGTGCTTGATTCTTTAAAAAAAGCAAATCAAAAAGAAAAGAAGAGAATTCCTATAAGTATCTTGGAGTGCTTGAGTTGGATCTCATAAAGCAGGACGAAATGAAAATCAATGTGCAAAGGTTGAGAAAGGTACTTAAGTCAAAACTGAATGCTGGAAACCTGGTAAAAGCTATAAATATGTGGGCGGTATCTCTCTTCAGATATGGAGGAGGGATCCTAGAATGGAATGCAACGGAAGCTGGAAGAACTAGATCGGAAGACACGAAAGCTGATATGGTGCTGTGCATTCACGAGCAGATGTAGACCGCATCTATGTACACAGAGAAAAAGAAGGTAAAGGTCTGATGAGTGTTTACGACACCGTCAAACAGGAAGAAGAAAGCCTAAGCCAATACATCGACAATAAGTGCTCTGATATCATGGGAGCCGTCAAAACGTTTGTGAAAAGACCATCTAAAAGTGAAAGGAAAACATTGAGGGGGGGGGGGAAGCAAAAACAGGGGAAAGAATGATGGTAGGACAAGGCGATGCAAGGGCAACCAGTGAGGCAAACAAAAGAATTTGCATCCCCATTAAGCTGGCAGTGGTTGAAGAGAGGTAGCTTGAAGCGTCAAACTGAGAGTCTCCTAGTGGCAGCTCAAGACCAAGCACTGCGCCAAAATTGAACGCACCAGAGAATCAGCGCTGTGCAGAATGTGTGGGCAAAAGGATTAGACAGTGTCGCATATCATCTGTGAATGCAGTACATTGGCTCAGTCAGAATACAAATGGAGACACGACCGTGTTGCAGGAGCTGTCCACTGGTATCATGAAGGTGCATGGGCTACCACACTCAGAAAGATGGTATGAACACAGAGCAGAAAGTGTGGTGGAGAATGAAAATGTTAAAATCTTGAAAATCATTGAAGTCTATCAACATAGACTTCAATGTCTCTGTTGATAAATTTGTTGAAGCGAGGAGACCAGATATAATAATTACAAAAAAGAAAGAAAAGGCGTGTATCCTCGTAGATATTGCTGTCCCAGGTGATGCCCAAACCGCAGTCCAAGGAAGAGGAGAAAATTGATAAATATTCGGAATTAGCTCGAGAGGTCGTCTTTGTGACGTGAAAACAATGGTGATACAAGTTGTCATGGGTGCTCTCCGGTCCGTAACAGAGAAGCTCGCACCTTATCTTGCCATGGTAGGCGTTGGGTTGTCGTTTGAAACGACACAGAAGTCAGCTCTACTAGGGAGTGCACATATTTTGAGAAACGTAGTTGAAAAGTTAGATTAGATGATCTGGTGACCCCAGGGCCTTGGAGAGGCCCCGGTGCCAGACAAATACCGGTGGTAAAACCGAGAAAATCCTTTTCACATAATAATAATAATAACAAAGTTCATGTCCAGCATGACAGCCCGCACAGGGAGATGGTATTCACCTACCAGACGAGAAAACTTAACCCCGGCTACCAACCAGTAGCTTTAGAGGTTAAGCACCTTCCTCAATATGTTGGTGGTTCCAATGATGGTAGATGTTTGGATATTCCAGGAGCCAGGAGATTCAAGAGTAGCACAAAAAGAACTTGAAAAGATCGAAAAGTACCAAATGTTGAGAGAAGAAATAGGTCATGTAAGGCAAATGAATAAAGTTACGGTGATACCCGTAGTAATTGGAGCATTGGGAGTCATTTCAAACAAGTTTGAAAGATACATGGAGAAAATGGGTGTGAAGATTGAGATGCCAATTATTCAGAAAACGGCACTGCTTGAAACAGCGAGGATACTGCGAAAAGTCTTGTCTCTTTAGAGAAACAGGAGGAGGAACTTTGAGACCCCTGGTGACTTGTTGTTACCCGCTCTCAAAGATAAAAGAACAAAAGAACTTTCCAGACAAACATGTCTGAGATTTACATTATTGATAATAATAAAAATAATAATAATAATAATAATAATAATAATAATAATAATAATAATAATAATAATAATAACAACAATAACAATAACAATAATAATAATAAATGCCCTTTGGCATGCATTGCAGCATGGCCTTTTGTGTCTATTTATTGTTGTTTTTGTCACCAAACAGAGAAGGAACTTTATCAATTAGAACCAGAAAGCATCATTCAGCCAATACATTTCAGTCAGTGGGCTTTGCAACTTGTATGGATACTGGAGGCAGATAAATCAGTGCGTCTTTGCCGAGACCATAAACGGACTGCTAATTAGGTGCTTACTACAGCTCAGTACCCTATCCTACCATCAGAAAAAGGTTTTAACAAACTAGCTGAAGGTAAAAAAAATACTTCTACGGGATACATGTCAACAAATAATGTTTGATGATGTAATTCAGAAACTAGTTCCATTAAACACTCCTGAACAACTGCCCTGGTACACATTAATATCGTTTTGTATTTCCAGCTCAGCAACAGCACTTTAGGGAATATTTGCTTAGCCAATTGGATGATGCTTGTGTAATTATGGATTTCTTTGAAAGGTAAACCTGATAAGCATTTTCATCATTCAGAAGCACTGAATGAAAGCTTTGAGAAAATCAAAGAGTAAGCAATAAAGAGTAAATTGTCATCAATAAAACTTTAGCTCAGATAGAGCATTGATTTCAGCCACTTAAAGTTAAAGTTCAGGCGCAATGCACCACTTCTAAGAAATGTCACAGAAGTATGCGTATGGTTAGGCATGCCTAGCTTTCACATTGAGTATCTGCTGGATCTCTCTACGAACATTTACCATATGAATGCTGATGCAACTGATGTCAAAGAGCATTTCAAACAAAGAAGGGTAATTTCAGCGTTGACATACTGCTGCCACATTTTCCTTCAAATCGGTCACTGCAACTAGTGGCAACTGCATCTTTATATGGAGTTTGTACTGTACTAAAGAGATCATGATCGAGGCTTCAAATGTCCAGTAGTATATTCTATGACCAGTCTAGAAAAACATGAAAAGTTTTATGCTAAGCTGGAGAAAAAAGCCTTAGCCATTACATTTGGAGTCAAGATGTGCCAACGTATTCACGATTATTAGAAAGAATTTTAGTAGCAAAGACTTTTATTCCTACTTTGATAGCTCAATGACTGCAGTTATGAACGGTGAGAATATCACCATTCAACGATGAACGTAAGACATAGTCCAGGGGGCAAAATATAGTGAATGATGCATTAACACAGTTACCTTTACTCGACACGAAGGGAAAAATGCATCCATTGTGTGGTATAGAATCCAAAATGTCAGATGGTTTACCCATTACAAACAGAGGAATTCCAAAAGTCATGAGAAATGGCAAGGTACTGTCATACATGTTGATTATGCACAAAGAAAATGACCAGAGTAAATAGACAATGCTCTGAAACCCTTTACTATTGATGTCGCGAGTTGTCAATTTCAGGAAACTGTCTATTATGGAGCTTACACCCTGTTATTCCAGCTGTTACAAAAATCAATGTAACAAATAGAGCAACACTGGACATCAGTTTGCAAGTCGGTGAAAGATTCCAATAAGGTGAAAGATGATGTTGAAAAGGATAACGTTGAGAAAAACGATAATATTTACAAAATAAACGTATTTTGTGTAACCGACGCTATTAACAGGTGTTAACAGGTAGATTACAACAGTAAGTCTTTGTCACTGAAATTTCGACGCTCTGCGTTTCGTCCAAGCAAGGATAACAACAGGAGGACTGACGACTTCCAGGTGTTTGCAGAGGTGACTACAAGAATGGACAAACTGTTGGCTGATGCGGGCGCAAATTGTTTGTAAGTGGTATCAGAAGAACCCCCAAAATGGATGATATTTAAGACAAATTCCAACACATATTAAAACCAAACCCTACAAATGTTGTTCCATACATGTCAAAGGGATAGCATGCCATCTTCAAGACAGAGTTTAAAAGGGTAAAAAACAGATTATATCAAAAGATGTTATTGAAGAACATCAAGTAGTTAGGGCATCTAATATGGCGATTGTAACAGCAGACGATGGAGATAAACGGCTTACCTTAGATTCATGCAATAAGAACAAAGCTATTCAAGGATTGAATACCCCGATGCAAAAACAAAGACATAAAAGCCAAAACCGGTAATGCCACTATCTTCCACAAGAGGGACCTAACGTCCTCCGCTTTTCAGCAACTTGAACTACAACAGCTAAAGATGCGTGACTGTTTTTCATGCAAATAACAAGCTATAAAATTAAACGAAGGTTGCTTTATTGGTCTTTGGCCAGCACCAGGAGAATTACATGTTGTGTTGTATCATCTGGTTTCAAACTTTATAAAAGTTCACTTAATGATGATGTATTTGCGGCAACGACTTTAATGTGACAACTGGTGTTAAATGTTCACGCGGAAAAGTGTGTAAAGGATTGAAAGGTTTAAAAATTCATCAACGGAACTGTATAGTAATTAGAGGCTTTGAACAAATACCTGAAGACATTTTAAACAATAGTGAACAATCAACAGTATTGGCAAGTGGAGAACAGCCTGAAATTAAAGAGGGAATACCACTTCCAAGGTCAAGTGAACAATGGGAAATTGCTAATAGCTATTTTCAATCGATTATTGCATCTGTTGAGTTGAAACCTTCGACGATTGACTCCGTAATTAGATTTATGTACGATTCGATCTATGAACACTTTAAACGTACATGCAGCACTACAAATAAGAACGTCGACGAAGGAAAAAGGAAAATCGAAGGAAATATCAAGACCGCAAAGTTAACCAATTAAAAAGGACTTAAAATCATTTTAAAAAAGCAACGCATCGGTCATGGAAATCAAATACGTTTCCCATTTCTTCGCTAAAAACTAACTTCTTCTCATAACATTCACACTCTATCTAACCACGATAACTTTATCTCCAAAAACTCTTACGTAAAGCGTATACGTAAAGCGTGTGCTGCAAAAGAGCTCTACCAATACTTCCTACCTTCTCAAACGTCTGTTGCACCCAATACCCAATTTTCAAAAATATTTTCATCGACAATTTCTAACAAACACTGTACAATTCCATCACGGATATCGTCTTTTAACGAACCTAAGCACCCTTTCAACACTGATCCTCCATCATATAAAAAAATCACATCAGTTATTCGTCGTATAAAGTCATCTGCCTCATCATGCCCACTAGATAAAATATCCATAATTTGGTTTAAACGATGTCCCTATCTACGGTCTTTCCTCACAGAAATAATTAAAATCATATGGACTTCTGGCAAAGTTCCTCCTGAATGGAAAAAAGCCTGTACGATTTTAATACACAAGAGCGGTAACACCGATGACCCTTCTAACTTTCGACCAATTACTCTTGAAACCGTTCCATTAAACGTTTTTACATCCTGTTTGCGTGACTAAGTATTTGAATACCTGAAGGATAATAACTTCGTTGAACATAAGCTTCAAAAAGGCTTCACTTTTAAGATTTCGGGTACTTTAGAACATATTGCCATGATGGCACATGTAATAAACAAGGCTCACACTAATCAACGCTCCTTAGTCATTACTCTTTTAGACCTAAAAAATGCTTTTGATGAAGTTCATCATAACCTAATAACATCTTTTCATGATCACTGTTTGATTTGTCTATTTGGAGGTTGTCCTTTTTTGTAAAGCAGCAGGAGATTGTTATATATATATGTTTAATTCTGTCCGTACCTCAGTCCAGTGTGCCATCATTACTATGTCTACCATCTTGTATCCAGTTCTCTTACATACAAACCACTCTATGTCCTTCATGTATCAACCAGTACTTAGAAGTTGAATTAGATTGATAAACATGGCTTAATGTTGTTATATCTTGCTTGTTAGAATCTTGTTTAATCTTGAGTAGTATTGACTA
>RDPX01000011.1:3960495-3974598 GCA_003991215.1 Morbakka virulenta | reverse complement strand
CATGATCATAAGGGTTGGTAAATGTGCCACATTCGGAATCAAAAAGTTTACTACAAGATCTCTTCAATTTCGACCTAAACTGTTTGTTAATAATGAAACTGTACCTCCTGTAGCCATGAAAGATGCCTTTTAAGTATCTCGGGAATTACTGTGACTTTGAAATGACCAATCAGTGTCACAAATCCAAGCTTCTGTCTGTTTGACTAGATCTTCTTAAAGAAATTGATTCTTTGCCTATCCATCCAAAACACAAACTGCGCATCAATAGTGAATTTGTCCTCCCAAAGGTTTCCTGGCACCTTACTAATGTTTCTTAGACTTGGGTAGCAGGAAATCTCGACAACCTGGTCTCTAAATACACACGCCAGTGGCTTGACCTGCCTATAAGTGTCACTCTTTGCTCCATTATTCTTTCCAAAAATCAATTTGGACTCAACTTGCAGCTACCTACCACAAAACTTCTACAATGCCAAACTGTCACCCGTAACGATCTGAAGTTGTCACCAAATGATAATATCCGAACATTGTGGAAAAATACAAGCAATAGTACCAATATACAAAACGATATTTATAAAAATACAAAAGAAGTTCTGAAAGCTGTTCAGACAGAAGACAAGGAGCGTTTACAAAGTCATCTTTCTACTGAAGCTTCCATGCTTGAGTAGAAAGATTCTCATTTCTGTTTGATAAGTCTTCTTTTACTTTCGGCTGCTCCCTTTAGGGGTCGCCACAGCGGATAAGTCTCCTCCACTTCACACGGTCAGCTGCGTCCTATTTCCTTGCTCCTACTGCTCTCATATCCTCTGCTATTGCATCCAAGTACCTTCTCTTTGGTCTTGCTCTTTTCCTTCGTCCCGGCACCCTGATCTCCAACATTCTTTTCCCAATGTAGTCTTCCTCTCTCCTGGTCACATGCCCAAACCACCTCAGTCTTGCTTCTCTCAGTCTTGCTACATGTACTGTGACCCTGATGTTTTCGTTTCGGATCCTCTCCAATCTAGTGACTCCCAGCGACCAACGGAGCATTCGGAGCAGGGCAAATTCCAACTCAGCATCTTGTTTCTTGGTTGTTGCTATGGTTTCGAGTCCATACATCATGGCTGGCTGTACTGCTGTTTTGTAAACTTTTCCCTTCACCTTGGCACTTAGCTTTCTGCTACACACCACTCCTGTAACTTTTCTCCATCCATTCCATGCAGCCTGCACTCGCCTTTTTACTTCTCTGTTTTACTTCTTTGTTTGAAAACGCAACTTCAAAACATACGTTTTTGGTCTGAGGTTAAAAGTAAGCTGGCCAAAAATATCTTCAGCTTTACCATTCGTTATTTGAATAACACCCTTCCAAGTCGTAAAAATCTATCTAAATGGAAACTTAGTCCATCGTCTTCTTGCTCTTCCTGCTTTGAACCAGAAACCTTTCTTCATGTTGTCGCCGGCTGCAAAACGTACCTTCAGGAAGGTCGATATACTTGGCGACACAACTCAGCAGAAGATCTTAAATCACTTGAAGATTGTACAATATACGCTGATATCTGTGGATTCTTAGTGCCATGCATTATAACTGGAGATGCCTTGAGGCCTGATTTGCTCTTAGTTACTCCACAACAACAGCTATACATTCTTGAATTGACGGTGGGCTATGAAACAAACCTGGGTAAAAATTCTTCTCGCAAATACGAAAAATATCGTTCTTTAATTCGTAATTTACATTTCAGCTTTTCGAAAGTTAGTTTTGTAAATCTCTCCATGCGATTTTTAAGTAAATTCGGTAAATCTTGTATTACTTTTAGTGAAATGTGCAACGCTTTGAACATCGACAAGAAACACGAGCGCTTTTTTTCAACCAAACTTTCCAAAATAATCATTCGCACTACATACCATATATTCTGTCGTAGAAATGGACCAACTCTAAACGATTGTCGTTTTATTAATTTTGTTAGTAAAACATTTAATTTTGATTTTGTTAAATAGGCAAGCCAATGCAAACTGTCTTGATTGATGAGGTTTGCAATTGTATGTGTTCAGATGAAAAAATAAAAAGTTTCCATTATTATTATTATTATTTGGTAATATTTCAACAGGTGCATTATATCAGTTTACCTAACTTTTTTTCATATAAGTCCTGTGTATAATAATATATAAATAAGTATAATACAATTAAAACAATGAAGAAAGGCAATTAATTTACAAATAAATACAAGTTGTGAAATCAGTGGTTAAAAGTTAAGCGAGTGAAAATTCGTCAAGATGTGTCCAGGGAAAATTAAACTGAACAGGTGTGACATTGAAACAATAGGCAGCTGGGTGTAAATTTTCTTAGACACATTTACAAATTAAGAAATAGATCCACCTTTTACACAAAGAACCATAGTTAGGTTCTGTTCTGATATCTAATGGTAAGTCATTATAAACTACTACCCCATTGTAATAAAAAGACTATTTAGTACTTTCTACTTTCATTTTAGGCACTTTCTGGTTCCTTTGTCGTGATTTACGAGTTCAAAATAATATTCGAAGTTTGGAAAAAGTCCGTTAATGCAATTGAATACTGCAAGACAAATTTTTCTTTTAAAAATGTTGTTGATGGATGATACTTCTTCATTTGTCAGCTTACGAATACGAGATCAAGTACCATTATTGAATTTTTTCGAGATGGTTGATGATAAAAGTTGGTCAACGAACAATATGTAATTATCGGAACAATAAGCGCTTGGTAGATTCTCAGGGTGGCTATGTCCGTAATAAAAGGTCTTATTCTTTCAGTAGACGTCTGCGTGTAGATGTCTTTTTAAAAATTGAATCAAAGTGTTCTTGCATGGTCAGTGAAGGGTCGAGCTAAACACCTAGGTATTTATAGCTAGATGTTATATTTACTGATTCTCCTTGGTATTGAATGTCCATTTGGTGTTCTTGTTGATTCAATCGTTTCTTCGTTCCAAACATCATAATCTCTGTTTTCCCCTTTTTCATGTTTATGAGTTTATTACCTTGTAACCATTTCGACATAACACACAGTTATTGTGTTAATACTTTCCAGATTTCTATCGGGTCCTTGTGATTCTAGTAAAGGACAGTGTCATCTGCGTACATTATCACTTTACAGTATTTTAGTATCGATGGTAGTTCATTGAAATAAAGGAGAAACAGCATGGGGGTCAAAATTAAGCCTTGTGAAACCTCACAGTAGATTGGGAGTGGTGTCGATAGTGTACCTCCATACTTGATTCTAATCTTCCTATTGAAAAGGTAGTCAGTAAACTACACTTGCTCATCTCCTGAAATTCCAAATTTGGAAGCTTACCCAGGATGGTAGAATGGCTGATGGTGTCAAATGCTTTGCTGAAATCGACAAACAAACTACAGAATCAATCTGCCTCAAAGTGAGTTATTAAAATGGATGAGCTAATCTCAAAGATCACAAGTCAAGACACACAAAGCTACTTTCAACGTTTCCCACTGAACAACAACAGGAAGGCAGAGAAATAACTTGCTTTACAAGTTTAATACAGTACAAGTCACTGACAGTATAGGTTTGTTAATAATTGCAGAGGAGACATCTAAAAACAAAGTTTTCTACTAACTTTGAAAAACGATCAAAGAAGGAAGACAATGGTTATCTAATGATCGTTTATTGGTCTCAAAGAAATTTGAAAATGTACCGTCCGAGGTAAAAGGTACTGGCAATGCCATTTTGTTGAAAGGTGAGAGGATTACAGTTCCCGTTAGACTACAAGTTGCAGTTGAAATGGCTCACAAAGGTGCACATTCAAGGCGATCGGGACTTAACTAGATGATTTAAATATCATGTTAGTTTAAGTGTTTGTATTTAAATGTGAAGGATGGGCAAGGTTAGTGAAGAAAAATATTGCTGAGAAGATCAAACCCCATCAAATATATCAAAAGATTGTTGGGATTTGGAACTGTGGGCTTAATGGGACCAAAGTCAACTTCAAAACATACAGTGGTATCTCAGGATTTGGCTTCTAGATTACCAGCTGCTAAACTGATATTTTTAGCAATACTTGAAAGAGTAATTTCAGCATTAAAAGAGTTGTGTAAGGAAATCTGGCAACGGGGATATGTGATAACAGCCCTTTTCTCAAAATTCAGAAAATGGCAAAGTTCGCCACAAACAGCGGCATCGCTCTACAAACAACCTCTCCACACCACTTAGGGTCAAATACAGTGGAGACATTTATGAGACCGCTTGGAAAGGTCATGAAGATAGGAATATGTGAAAAGAAACCAAAATACGAAACCTTGAGCGACGTTTTAAAATCACTAATGACAACCTTCTCCCTCCGCTACTGGCATACTTCCTGCAAGTATTTTGTTCAGATATGAGAAAAAAAGGTAAAGAAAGAAGATATTAAAACAGCAAAACAAGGAGGTCTACTAAGATGGATGAAAATGCTAAAAGAGACAACGCGTCTGAATACTGAAAGAGTTCCAATTTTGTTGTTCGAGATGTTGTTCTGGCTCGAAACGTGAACAAAATATATAAACTTTGAAGGTGATTTCATGAAAGAACCAATAATCACCACATACATTAGTAACACTGAAAATGTGATTACACTTAAACGTAATGCATGATCACTGAATCGCAATCCAGATCACAGTAAATTGAGCGCCTCGCAACATGCAAAAGATGTTAGGGCGGCTATTATTCCGTATGAAAACGCAAAGGAGGACATTTCAATTTCTGTCAGTTTTCTAAGGGCAAAGGCAAAGGCAAAAGGAATCCCTAATTAGCTGGAGAGTGAATATAGACCACACTTTATAGTCAAGAAGCTAAAATGTTCACTTTCAAAGGGGGAAAACAAGTACTAGTGACACTATATCCAGCAGGAAGAAATGGTATTACTGAATGAACGGTTCAGTCCTCCGGATTGGGATAAAGTTCTAGCAACTTCAGTAATAAAACCCTATGACAATGTACTGAAATCTTTTTATTGAACTATTGTCCACTAATAACGGTTCAACTGGTCACACAATAGGAATTTTGTTCTTAATATGTGAATTTCATACACATTGACCCTTAGTGCATTCAGATGTTTGGAAAAAAGTTGTTCAAAATCATAGTTCCTAGGAAAACCATCATGACAGAAAATGTGACAGACTATCTCAGTCTATTCTTTTAATCTTCGTCAAAACCATAAAAAAGATATTTGTTAATAGTTGCCTTTTGAATTAAAGAAACATTAATTCAAAATAAATCATTCTATTTTTTTATTGTCCTAATTTCGAAATGAAGAGTCAACGCTGTAGGCTTTCCTTTTGTAACAGGAATAAGCCCTGTAGGTACAACGAGGTCACCTCATTTGCGTTTCTCTGCTCATTTAAAATTTTCTTTTTGAGCTTCTATGAAAAACTTTCACAACGCTAGATATCTCAATCGGAACATCACCAACAAATTGATTGATATTTGACTGGTAAATTCCAATGATATTTTGGTCGAGTTCTTACATTTCTTGTCTCCAATCACGTTTTTCAACTACCTTTTGTCCCATAAATGTATTTGTAGATATGGTGTCCTTGCAAAGTTTTATTCAAATTTTATTTGGAAAAGAAGCGCATATTTCAATACACAGCTTGTTCTTGTCATACTGACTAACATCGACTTGTATTTTCAAGAATTTCCTGCTTGTTATACCTTAATGTGAAGGAATCAGTAAGTTTGAAATAAATTAGTAAATTCTAAAATCCGTTATGGCTCTTGTCTTTTCAATAAAGATATTGGTTTGCCTGTCTGAGAAAATTAAACTGCGCTGTGACTTCCCATCTAATTTAGCCATATCGTTAGCAAATATACATGATCAACGATGATTTATAATTATAATGGACTGATTATGTTGCCATTTTAAAATATCAATTACAAATTAATATTTGGGTTGTTATAAACGTCGCCCTCTAATAAACGCCGAAAAATAAGGTTAGAAATTTCAGCCATCAGCTCATGCGCACATGCCTACAGGTGAGCACCGGAAATTGGATAGAAAGGCTGTAAACACAGTTATGATTTGTTATGGTAAAGTTACTAAGATGTAGGCTCTATAATCCGAGCTGTGGGAAATTTATCTATAGTTGAGATACCAGATTAAATAAAGAAGAGATAGGGTTGAAGAGAGAACCAAATGATTACCCAAAAAACATGTCTTAAACTGGCGATAGTCCCAGTCACAGTGATTGCATCAAACAAAGAAGGATCTGATGTACAAAGATTATATAAAATGAGGAAACGTCCTGCAAGGTTTGGATCAGATGAGTAAGTGATGATGGCAACTATATAGTTAACTGCATCCAGAACTGCCCAGGAAGCTAAAGCTTGAGAAAATTAAGAGCACTGTGAGGGAGCTAAGCAGTTAGAAATTAACTTAATTTAAAAGAATAGGGTTTGGGGATTGCCTGAACCTGCACCGGAAACAAAAATTGTCAGGAGTTGGTGCGTTTACAAACCAAATATGAATTCTGTTATATATAAAGAATGAAAATGAGCACCAGTAAAAAGGCAATCACTGCTCAATAGCCATAAATTTAGTTTTAATCACATGAACTGGGTACAAGACATAGATAACATCACTCGAAATAAGATAAAAATGGTAGCAGTAACAGTAAGGGAGGGGGAGCAAGTAAAGTCGTGGAGAGGGACAATAAACGAGTCAAATAGGTGAATACAGACAGAGGAGATGATAAAAGAGGCATAACTGGCATTCTTTACTAATTTAGAAAGAAAAATTGAATGATTTAAAGCACAGCTTGTTGCCCAAGGTCATATTGAGAAAACTGGTGAGGTCTGAGATGAAACATTGCGTTTTGTTTCAGAATTTGAATCACTCAAAACTCTTATTATATATGCTTCAGAGCATTGGTGAAAATCGTACCAGATCATCACTCTTAAATGGCATTTTCAATATGTAGGAGCACTGGTTTGTATAAGGTACTGCATTCACAGGACGTAGGCCCACACGAAGCAGTCCAATTATCCAGTTACTGAAAAGAAGGTGTTATTTGTTGACATGTGGATGATATTGCATTAGTTGAAAAGGTGAAAGAATTTGTTGTGAGAATCAAACAACAGTTGAGCTTGGAACTTGATGTCAAAAATACGGGGCTTTTGTTTTATTCTCTTGGTATTCAAATTAAATAGGTCACTGTCAATGGTAAAATATGGATTGGTCAACCAATCTATGTTGCTGCAGCCTTTAAATCTTAATGTGAAAGATCCCAAATCAATAGAAACACTTGTTCACTGCAGCACTAAACTGAAGAAGACTGAAGAATCGGATATTAACTTTGATCAACAAACTTACCAACAAGGAGTTGGATGTCTAAATTATTTGACTCAATGCTGACAAAACAGCATTGGCAAGTGGCCAAATGTATTTTGCAATACACACAATGTTCAAAGAACATTGCCTTCCTTTAACATGGGAATTTGGATATATTTGGGTATTCTAATGCTGGTTGGGCAGAAGACCTTTATGATTCTAAGTCTAGAAAAGGATATTTTTTCATGCCTGAAGAAGAAATAACGTCCTGGAACTGCTAGAAAACAGAGATATGTTCCAATTTCAACTACAGAATCACAATATATTGGTTTATGTATCGCTGCAAAGCAAGCTGTATGGCTGAGACAGCTTAGTATCAAACTCTGATTCTACTCACGTCTGTCCACAACTTTGATGGTGGATAGCCATTGAGGAATTTGTTTGAACAAGAATCTTCAAATAAAATAAATATTATCATGTCAACAAGCATATAACTTTGTTTGTGAGAAAATCGATTTACAGGCTGTAAACTAAAATGCTGTGGGGCTGAAAATATGGTAGCAGACTTACTGACCAAGAGAGTACCTAAGCAAAAAAAGATAAAATGTGTAAACTGGGAGGTTTAAACAGAATGTTAAGACTGGGAGAGACATTTTGGAGCCAAAAAGAAATGTAGGGGATTGAGGTTTTCATAAAATTTGAAAAATAAAAATTTAATCAAATGTAAATATTATTAAAATAAAGATAGGACTCATACAGTCCAGCTTACATTTTACATGTTTTGGCTCCTGAAGGTTGTCACTGTCGGGGTGGGAGCAGGCCTGAGAACCTGCTCTCTATAAAATGCTCCATATGACTTGCGTCTCAAACAGCCTCTGACAACCAAATTCCCAACTTTTGGCCTTCCCGTGGCGGAGCTGTTTATACTAACAAGAAGTGGGATAAGGCGAACATCTGGCGCCTTTAAAACCAGAATCTCAAATGGGGCTGGGCTCGAAGAAAGATTTCAACTTGCGGAAATGGTGGTTTGATTTGTTATGTGGTACTTTGCCCAGAGTATTTGCAGATAATTCGTTCGGGGGTTCCGTTTCTAACGGGTGAATTACTGATTGAGTTGTCTGTGATGATTATTTGTTTGCCTCGACTTTGTCTAATTTTTGTTCTATTGGAGTGAAAATCTGACGAGTTCGTGATGTGAGATGGTGCCTCTGTAAAAACACTCAGGTTCTCTGGTAACTGTTTGAAGAAAGAGTTGACGTAAGGAAGGGCATCCAGTTGTAAAATTTTGCTTCAATTTTTATTATGGTAGATCCTCAGAAATTGTAGAAACACTATCTAGAAGAAATATAGATCTGTGCTGTGTTCAAGAGTTCCGTTGGAGAGGTGCTTCAGCTAGGTTTTTAACTGGCAAAGATGATAAGTACAAGTTTTTCTGGGTGGGCAACAGTTCAGGTACTGGTGGTGTTGGCATTCTTCTTGATAAAAAATGGGTAGAGAAAGTCTTTGATGATAAACGAGTATCTGACCGTATAATTCTCATAAAGCTAACAGTTGGCGAAACTATAGTAAACATACTCTCAGTCTATGCTCCACAGACTGGTCTAGATCAAGCTATAAAAGATGCCTTCTATGATGATTTACGCAGTGTTATGTCAACAGTTAATGATCAAGAATTTCTTCTTCTTTGTGGGGATTACAATGGTCATATTGGCTGTCTGGCAGAAGGTTATGAGGGTGTTCATGGTGGGTACGTGTATGAAACTCGTAAGTTGGGTGGTGAACAGGTATTGGAGTTTGCCATGTCTTTTGATCTGGCTATTGCCAATTCATTCTTTTGCAAACAGGAAAGTTACCTAGTTACCTATCAGTCGGGATTAGCCACGAGTCAGATTGAGTATATACTGCTTAGAAAACGTAATCTAAAAAGTGTTAAGGATGTGAAAGTAATTCCTGGTCAAGAGTGTGTTACACAACACAAGCTCTTGGTGTGCGATCTGAAAATAAAATTTGAGAAAATCCGTCCAAAGATTTTTGTACCCAAACTACGTGTTTGGAAGTTACATGATCCTTTAGTCAAAGAAAACTTTGTGTCTGCTCAAGACGAATTCACCAATGATCCTGAGTATCCAGTTAATGTCACTGAGGAGATCTGGCAACTTATGTACAATGTCAAGGAACTCTTTCCTCGTTCTGGTAGATATAAAAATGGAGTTGCTGCTACTTTTGAGAAAGAGCTGATTGTTAGCTGATAATTCATCTTCAAAGGTGTAGTATTGTTGAATGTATCAATGTTGGAATGATTTTTTGGCAGCATGATAAATAGATCATCAATGGTCATTTACTTTTGAAAATGGTGGCGATGCATGTGACTCAATTAATTGTTACTGACTAACAAGTAAGCAAAACTAGACAACTCATTGTAATTTGACATTTGCCCTCTCTTGGTTTATGTCCACTTTTATATGTGATCTAATAATAATTTGAATAAGAATGATCATCACTCATTAAAGTCAATATTCAATAAATAATTTTCTAATGCTTCAGCTTGACTTCAACAATTCCTCCTCTTAGTCCAGTACTGTGACTTTACTATGAATTACCAATAAGGTAAAGTAGCTGTTGTGAAAATTTGATATTTACTATATATTTTTTTGTTTTTATTTTCTATGTCTATATACTTACCACTAAACAACTTACTATGGTTTTGTGTTGAATAAAACCTTTGTTCTGGTTAACTTCTTTGGGATTTTCATAACAATTTATTCAACACAACAATGGGCAAGGCATTGAAGCCAACCAGATTGGATGTTGACCCAACTTCTCCAAAAGTTGCAAAGGGATGAAAGTATTAGAAGAGAACATTCGATAACTTCATTACTGAGTGCAGTGAAGGTCCTCCTGATAAATTTCAATTGATTGTCAACTTTATATCATCAGATGCTTTTGAGTTTGTTGAAGAGTGTATGGCCTATGATGAAATAATAGAAACTCTGACAAGTTGTATGTGAAAACATCCAATACCATATTTGAAACTTAGTAAACATTGCAACTTTACTGAAGTAACCGCAGACATCTACCATTGTGAAATGATAAAAAATTCTTTCATGAATGCTTGTCATCCAGCTATATTTGACATCTTCTAGAAAACTCTGATTTAACATTAAAACAAGCACATGAGAAAGCACAACCACTTGACCCTGTACAGAAAAATTCAGAAGCATATTTCCAAAACGTTCAACCAACTGTAGCCACAGCAGTAATAGGCCCACACGATAAAGGCCCAGAATCTATGTCATCTCTGTAAAGTTTTTGTAGTCAATACTACTCAAGATTAAACAAGATTCTAACAAGCAAGATATAACAACATTAAGCCATGTTTATCAATCTAATTCCACTCCTAAGTATAGGTTGATACATGAAGGGCATAGAGTGGTTTGTATGTAACAGAACTGGATACAAGATGGTAGACATAGTAATGATGGCATACTGGACTGAATGAGGTACGAACAGAATTAAACATGTATATATATATATATATATATATATGTATATAAAACATCCCCACACATGATTAAAAAAATCAAATCGACAAGTCCAAGTCTATATAGTACTGCAAGAAATAATTTTATGTTATGTAGTCATTCAGATGAGCTGCTTTGTTGATTATACGACCATATCGAGTAGTTTGTGGATGATTTTTCCTGTCTTCTGCATCTGAGGTTTCATTGTCCTGTTCTAGGTGAGCACAGTTTGAAGGTTGTTGAGTGGGATACTCAGGAATTAGGCTGCTGTTTGAATCTGAGTCTGTTTGAAAGGGCTCATTTGTCCGGAGAAGATGGCGACAGTTTCTGCGTAGAACATTTCCGCTTTCAGTCCGAATGTTGTAGGATCGTGGCTGATTGCTTCGGTTCATTATGCGGCACGTTTGAAGACATGAGTTGCCTTCCCGAAAACGCACCTTATCTCCTGGCTTCAGTTCTGGTAGGCACTTTTGTCATTGACTGGGATGTGACATGAAGGCTGTGATTTGGTGGTATGAGAAACAGCTCTGTCTGTAATAGTAGGCAATAATGTGCATGGTGAGTGATTGAAGAACATAAATGCTGGAGAATCTTTGCCGTTGAGAGGTGTGGTTTTTAGAGCAAGAAGAGCTAGATGAATGTCTTCGTCTGCTCTTTGTGCTTTCTTCATTGTGCGTTTTACTGATTGTATAGTGCGCTCTACAAGACCGTTGCTCTGAGGGTATCTGGGACTGCTGGTAGTGTGAACAATGTCCCATGGAGTGCAGAAATTTCGATAGAATTTGCTATTAAATTCTGGACCATTGTCTGAAACTATTTCCTTTGGAATTCCATATTCTGCAAACAGAGCTTTAGTGTGCTGAACAACAGTTTGGCTTTCAGCATTAGGTAGTTGACAGAGATCGAAGACGTTGGTGGCATAGTCTATTACAATGACATATCGCTTGTTGAATAGATGGAGCAGGTCAGTGCCGACTTTGGTCCAAGGAGTGGATGGAATGGTATGTGACATTAGAGGTTCTTTGGGCTGAGAGTTTCGAAACTCTTGGCAGATGCCACATGAGGCAACTAGATCTTCTAATTGAGAATCAATACCAGGCCAGTAAATTGACGTACAAGCTCTGGCTTTCATCTTAGCTGTGCCTGGATGGCTGGTATGCAGAACGTTCAGCATGTCCTTTCTCATTGAGTTGGGCACGATTATTCGTTTTCCTTTCAGTATTAATCCACTGTTAGTAGACAGTTCATGGTGGAAGTTGTAGTAGGGTCGAATGCATACTTCAACTTGGCTACGTTCTGATGGCCATTCATGTTTCAGTTGCTTTGCAAGAATGCTAAGACTAGGGTCCCTGGAAGTTTCTTGCTGAAATTCACGCAGCAGAGTTGTTATATTCTGTAATCATTTAGCCAAATCTACCATTGTAACATGCAATCTTATTATAGCCTCTCTCTGATTAATGCTAATGTATGAATTGCTTATGTGCCTCATTTTGATGTAAAAAATGATCCTCATGTGCTAGAACTATACTGAATTATATTCTTGAGTTTTATATCCAATCTTGTTTAATCTGTTTTAGCAATTACACATAATAATATAACATGGTGTCAGAAAACTGACTGCACGCCTATCTCGTGTTTTACACCATTGTTTTCTCTATTGGACTCCTCTAAGCAGAGTAACCCAATCAGCATAGACTCCATAGTCAGACACTGGATTCAAACAGGATTTTGTAGAAACTATTACACCAGAAAAAGATGGATACAGCTGCACTTCCACCACCAAAAATGGACTGGTCAGCATCTGATCTCGACAGTGCCTTAAAGAAATTTCTTCGCACTTGTTCACTATATTTTAATGGACCATTGCGCGATGTTGATGAGGCAGTACAGATTAATTATCTCCTTATTTGGTCTGGTCCAGAAGGCCAGGACATCGCAGAGACCTTCACTTTCACTGACACTGAAAGTGGCAGGTTAGATTCTTACTTTTCCCAATTTAAAGCATATGTTTGTCCCAGAAGTAATTTTCGTGTTGCTCGCTTCAAAATTTTGGGTTGCTCCCAATCTTCTAATGAGCCTGCTGATGTTTATTTGAAACGCCTAAAAGAATTGCTACAACAGTGTGAATATGATCCTATTGTTGCCAATACTCTGCAAGTCGATCTTTTCATTTTTGGAATAAGACTTAAGTCAGTACAGTCGACCTTGTTAAAAGAAGGAAGAGATTTAACAATCGAACGAGTCCTCCAGGTTGCCAGGGCAGAGGAGGCAACTCTTCAACATATAGAAACTATCCGGGGCCCTAAACTAGAAGTTTCTCTAGATTATGTTAAGAGAACTAATAAAATGGCTAAATCTGTACAAGCAACAACATCATATTCGAAAACTTGTGGTAATTGTGGTCGCTCCCATAGTAAAGGGGCATGTCCAGCAAAAGATTCTATTTGTAAAAAATGCCACAAGAAAAAACACTGGGCAAATGTTTGTCGCTCTGATGTCGCAACCAAGTCAAAAGTACCTCGAAAAGCTAAGACAGCAGTTCATGAAGTAGAGACAAACGACAACTCTCAAGGATTTTATTTTGACTCGTTGCATATTGATGGTATTACTTCCTCACACACAACACAAGCTTTTGCAAACTTAACATTAGGATCTGCATCACATCAAATTACATTAAAATGTAAAATTGACACTGGAGCAGAAGGAAACATATTACCCTCGTCAGTCTTCAAAGAGTTATGCAATTCAACACCAAATAAGGATGTCTTGAGCTTAACTCCCTCAAAAGTCCGAATAGTAGCATTTGGTGGTCATTCAGTAAAACAGTTAGGCACTTGCCAATTAGGAGTACGTCATGAAAACAAGTTTACCATAGCAAACTTTTATGTAACTGATACTACTTACTTAATTACTTATCCTCTGTGTTCTGCTTCTTTGGTAGTCGAGGACATCCCATAGATGCAATCAGACCTTCGTTGAAACGTTTCCAGTTCTTCTTCTCTCTTGCTTTTTCCCTTAGGCTCTGGAGCTGTTTTCTGGTACGGAGTTGCCCAAGTCCGAAGTTTTTGATGTCTTCACGGATGGTGCTGAGAAGATTTGTAGAGTGGCGTCCTATTCTGGCTTTATTCATTGTTGCTCCTGATATGGCGAATTCAAGGGCTTTCTGGGTGGGGGTGTTGATGTCCATGCATAGGACATGACCTAGCATAGACCATCTTCGCTTTGCTACTAGTGTAGATATAAGATCCGTTTGGCAGATTTTATACAGTTTTTTATTAGTGATTACGCTTTTGGGCCATAGGTGACCTGTTATC
>RDPX01000011.1:3937501-3960293 GCA_003991215.1 Morbakka virulenta | reverse complement strand
CCCAGACGATGTCGGCACAGCTTCTACCTCTTTTGAATCCGCTTTGATGTAATCCTGTATATTTGTCTACTTTATCCCTTATTCTATTCAGAGTAATGGTGGATAAAATTTTCCTTGTGCTGTTCAGTAGTGTGATCGGACGGAGGTTTGCAGGGGGACCTCGAGGTTTTTTTGGCTTTGGTATGGTTATCAAGATGCCTGCCTTTAGGGAATCAATCGGTGTATGTTGAGCAAAGGCTGAGTTGAATATATTGGCAAGTGGGGCAGCAAGGATTTCTTTACCATATTTAAATAGCTCATTGTTCATGTCATCGGGACCGGCTGATACTACTGATACTACTGGCCCAATCTTAATTGGACTACCAACAAGTAAGGTTCTTAGTCTTGTTTCTCTTAATTTTACTATAAACATGGATTCTAAAGAATCATCAGAAATCGATTTTATTAATCAGTGTAACCGAGACAAGATCCTTCAGGATTATAGTGATGTATTCAAAGGTATTGCATGCTTTGAAGGAACTTACCACATATCACTCGACCCTAAAGTTCAAGCTGTCATACACCCACCACGTAGGATACCATTTGCACTCTGTGAGCCCTTAAAAGAGGAACTTGACCCCCTAGTAAGCCAAGAAATCATCTCACCTGTTGCTTACCCCACCGACTGGGTCAATAGCTGTGTGTGTGTGTAACAAAACCAAATGGCAAAATCCATCTTTGCCTTGATCCCCGTGATCTAAACAAGGCAGTGAAACGCCCTCATTATGTCACACCTACCTTTGAAGACATCCTTGCAAAATTACATGGAGCCAAATGGTTCAGTATTCTTGACGCTCGATCCCGGTACTGGAACCTCAAAGTTGACGATGAAAGTGCTGACTTGACTACATTTAATACACCGCATGGAAGATTTAGGTTTAATCACATGCCAATGGGAATTTCTTGTGCTCAGGATGAATTCCAACGTGCAGTAGACCACACATTCCAGGACATCCCTAATGTGTTTGGCATTGCTGACGATCTTATTGTTGTTGGATTTTCCGAAGATGGCAGCGACCATGACCAAGCTTTTACATGCTGTTCTCAACTGAGCCCGCGAAAAAGGACCTTGCTTAAATCCAGATAAGTTAAAAGTACGTCTCTGTGAAATTCCCTTCTTTTGTCACATAATTGTAAGGATGGTGTTCGTCCTGATCCTGCAAAGATAGCAGCTATTAAGGAAATGCAAGCACCAACCAACCCGAAAGAGCTCGTGTCTTTTTTAGGCTTAGTCAATTACTTACATCGTTTTTCCGACAAGCTAGCTACGCTAGCAGCACCCCTACGTGCCCTGCTGAAAAAGGATGTAGAGTTTCAGTGGAGTGCTTCCTATAATTTAGCATTTAATGCAATTAAGGATGAAATCAGCACCACTACTTCCCTACGTTACAATGATCCTTTGAAAGAACTCATTCTTCAGGTTGATGCTTCAGGTCATGGCTTAGAAGCAGCCTTAATGCAGGATGGTGCCCCAATAGCTTTTGCAAGTAAATCACTTACTGACACAGAGTCCCGATACTCCAACATTGAATGCGAGATGCTTGGTGTCCTTTATGGTTTAGAACACTTTCATTATTATGTTTATGGCCGGCATGTGATTGTTCACACTGACCATATGCCTCTGCAATCTATTTGCAAGAAAAACTTAGCTAAGGCACCACCTCGTCTTGCACGGATACTTCTTCGTACACAGAAGTAAAACTTCTCAGTTGAGTACCACCCTGGCACTGAAGTACCAATTGCAGATGCTCTTTCACGTCTATTGCCAAACACACAGGGTACCATTTCTGATGTTAACATAGACATTCACTACCTGGATACACATCTCAATGCATCTCCTACACGTCTTCATGACCTGTGCAATGCCACTGCTGTTGACACCACCCTGCACACTCTCGCTGAGCTGGTTGCAACAGGTTGGCCAGATCAATGCAAAGACTGTCCCACTGCCCTTATTCCATTTTGGAATTACCGTGATGAAATTGGAATACAGAATGGGTTACTTCTCAATGGAGACAGAATCATCATACCAACCAGTATGCAACCACAAGTGCTACAACAACTTCATGTGGCACACCAAGGAATAGAGAAAACTAAGTTACTCGCCCGCAGTGCAGTTTTCTGGGTAAATATTTCTGCTGACATAGAAAACATGGTTAAGAACTGCTCTATCTGTCAGAAATACCAACCTGTCCAACAACGTGAACCTTTATACAGCCATGATGTTGCACCTCATGCATGGCACACCATTGCTGCCGATCTGTTCTCTTGGGAACATAACACATATCTGCTAGTTGGTGACACTTTCTCCAGATTTCCCATCATACGGAAACTGAGTTCCTTATCCTCAAATGCAACTATTGCCTTCCTATCTAACATTTTTGAGGAGTATGGCATTCCATCTATGCTTTTCACTGACAATGGCCCTCAATTCTCCTCCTCTGAATTTCAAGACTTCGGCCAACGGTATGGGTTTAAACATGTCACATCATCCCCTCACTTTCCCAATTCCAATGGCATTATTGAGCGCCTAGTGGGAGCAGTGAAACGGATTTTTACCAAGTGCAAATCAACAGGATTAGACCCTCACCTTGCCTTATTATCTTATCATGCCACTCCATTTTCCTCGAACTTGCCATCCCCTGCAGAGCTACTTTCTGGGAGGAAATTTAAAACAATTCTAACTTGTCGACAAAGCACAACAAGTGATACTTTAAGGGACAAACTTATCCAGACCAAAAACACAGCTGCCACCTTGTACAACAAGCACTCAAAGTCCTTACCACCCCTAACACAAAACCAGCAAGTCAGAGTCAGAGATCCCACCACACACACCTGGGAACCAGCCACAGTGACAGATGTCTCAGCTTTGCCCTGCTCTTACTTGGTTCAAACAGCACATGGTCAGTTCAGGAGAAACTGACGGGACATAAGACCAACATGTGACCAGCAGAACCAGAGTCTTATTGCACCTAGCTCCCAAACTATTGTGCAACCACAATCCCCTGATCACCACACACCAACAAACAGAAACTTTCAACCATCAAATAACTCATCATCTCAAGATAATTTGGTGCCACCAAGAACAGCTACTGTACCACTCCGTAAATCAAGCCATACCATCAAGCCACCAGTCCGGTTGGATTTATAAGAACCTTATTACAGACTTTTATCGAATATATACCAATTGGACATTCCAATTACCATTTATCTTATTCAGACTAGTATGGACTGTTCCTAGCCTTGAATTTAAAGTAATTATGCTTTTATATACATACATTCTATTATGACGATTGGACTTTCTCTTAAAGACAATCCCAAAGTGAACTGTCGTAAACTATCATAGGATAGAGCATTACTTCACAGGAAGGGGGATGTTATATTCTGTAATCATTTAGCCAAATCTACCATTGTAACATGCAAACTTATTATAGCCTCTCTCTGATTAATGCTAATGTATGAATTGCTTATGTGCCTCATTTTGATGTAAAAAATGATCCTCATGTGCTAGAACTATACTGAATTATATCCTTGAGTTTTATATGCAATCTTGTTTAATCTGTATAAGCAATTACACATAATAATATAACAAGAGTCTCACTCATGGACATAGATTGAATTACAGAGTTGATGTAGGCATAGAGTTCTTCTTCTTTGATTTCTGGAGTGGTGTCTTTTAATGCTACGTGACTGAGAGTATCAGTGACATACATCTTCTTACCCTTTTCATAATGCATTAGAAAGTTGTATTGTTGGAGATGAAGCATAAAACGTTGTATCCGTGCTGGGGCTTTGTTAAGAGGATCATTGAATATTGCTTTTAATGGTTGATGATCATTGTATATGTCAAATCTTTAGCCATAAAGGTAGTCCCTGAATCTTTCACAGGCAAATACAACAGATAATGTCTCTCTTTCTTATGGGCAATAATTTTGTTCTGAAGTGCTGAGTGAACGTGAGGCAAATGCTACTGGGTGTCATCCAGTTGAGTGTTGCTGTTCTAGGACAGCACGTAATCCAACTTTCTATGAGTCTGACAACACTTTGCATTGTTTATTAGGTTCAAAATATTTCAAAACAGGGCAGCTTGTGACAAGAGATTTTAGTTTTTCAACTGCATCACACTGAGGTTTATCAAAGGTCCATTGAACATCTTTTTCAAGTACCTGTAATGTAGTAATGATAACTTACCCAGGTAAGTTATCATTCCAAAGAATCATTGTAGCTCTTTGACATTGGTAGGGTGAGGCATTTCGACTATTGCTTCGATTTTCTGAAAATCGGGTTCTATGCCATTTGCAGAGAGTGTGTGTCCGAGAAACTGGAGGTGAGGCATTTCAAACTGACATTTCTCGAGGAGGAGTTTCAATCCACTGTTTTGAATTGCTTTTAAGCAGGCAGTAATGCGTCGGCAGAGTTCTGGTTTGGTGGAGGCCCATATCACAATATCGTCTTGGCAATTTAAGGCCTTATCTATGTGTTTGATTATTTCTGCTATGTAGGCTTGGCAAATTTCACTGGCAGAGTGTATACCATAGGGCATGCGAAGAAATCTATATCGTCCAAATGGAGTATTGAATGATAACAAGTGAGAACTCTCTTCATCGAGTAGAACTTGCCAGTAGGCATTGGAAGCATCGAGTTTGCAGAAAAACTTTGCACCTGCCATCTGAGTGAGAATATCATCAGTACTTGGCAATTTGTGGTGATGACGTTTGATAGCTTTATTTAAGTTTGTTGGGTCAAGGCAGACATGCAAGGTACCATTTGGTTTGTCAACAATTACAAGGGAACTAACCCAATCAGTTGGTTCTGTAACTGGAATTATGATGCCAAGTTTTTCCATTTGTTTGCGTTCTGTATGAAGCTTATCACGTAACGTGACTGGTACTTTGCGACAGGCATCAATGACAGGAGTAATGTTAGGGTCAGTGACAATATGATATTCTTTTTTCAATGTCCCAAGTTCAGCAAAACAATCTTCAAATTTTGTCAAATAAGACGGCAGTTTGTCTATTTTGTCAACTCGCTGGATAAGATTTAGGCGTGAACATGTTTCCAGACCAAGGATTGGAGAAGACTGAGTGTCAATGACATTAAACATGACTGAGAATGATTTACCTTTATGTTGTAGGTGAACAATGCATTTTCCCATGACATGGATTAGAGTACCACTGTATGCGGTCAACTTGGTATTCGTTTTATGGAGTTTTGGCACTCTAGAAAGTTGTTTGTAGCAGTTTAATGGGAGTACATTGGCTTAAAATATACATCAAACTTGTTGATAATCAAATTATACTGCATTTTCTCTTCATCACTATTGAAAGAGAATGTCTGTTAAATTTCTTTAGCAGATTTTCCTATGCAGTGCAGAAGGATGGAAGATTTCACAATGTCTGGCTTTGCTGAGGATTCAGTAGCTTGCAGGTAGATTTAAAAGTCACTTTACCACACTTTCCATGTCTCAACTAAGTTTCCAGCACAGTCCAAGTTCAACTCTCCTGGAGGTTTCAAATTGTGCTCCATTTCAACAAATATAGAAACAAGATCACTAAAAAATGTACTAATCTGACTTCTGTCACCATGTAAAGTATTTGTAGTCAATTCTACTCAAGATTAAACAAGATTCTAACAAGCAAGATGTAACAACATTAAGCCATGTTTATCAATCTAATTCCACTCCTAAGTATAGGTTGATACATGAAGGGCATAGAGTGGTTTGTATGTAACAGAACTGGATACAAGATGGTAGACATAGCAATGATGGCATACTGGACTGAATGAGGTATGAACAGAATGAAACATGTATATATATAACAATCTCCTGCTGCTTTACAAAAAAGGACAACCTCCAAATAGACAAATCGTACAAAATCATGCTATTTTTGTCGTGGTCCTATGCATGCAAACCATAGGCCTACCCACCTACTGTACCATAGCTATTACCTATGTATGTAGAGTAGTGCCATCCTCTTGATGCACACTTTTGAGTCTGTATCATTTCAATTCATTATGCAAAAATCTGAATAAAAGATTTTGGGGCTTGGGCCAATTGTGTTTTCAAATAGTACATTAAAATAATCTGACATTTTCTCTGAATTTTCCTGTCTTATCTTGAACAACTGAAATTTCTCACCAGTTTAAAAAACAGGATTACTTTCTTACACCAATTCATAAACATGTATAGCCTAATTTTATTATCTTTCTTTCTAAAACAAGTGCACAGAAAAAATATCACTTTGGTAGACACCTGCCATAATTTGCTTCCAGTGCAATTCCAGGCCCAATGCACACTTTGTATTCATAAGCTCTGCTAACCCCATCACCATCACTACTCAAAACTGATGAGACAGATGAGATTGAACCATGTCATTGTGGTGTACCACTTTGCATCAAAATACCCTTCTGTGAAGATCACACAGTCAACCAAACCAAAAAAAGTACTGCCAGCAGTTGAGGTACAGTACAGTATGTCACCTATGGTAATTCAACCAGTAAACTATAAGCCAATAGTTGAAATAGAGGATAACAACCTCAGAAAATTACCCTGCCTCATTCTCTTTAAATCCAGTAAAAAATTTTCATGCAAGTGTCAGGAAACACAATGAATTACATACATAGATTACAACCACTGTCATGTTATTCCAAGATGAAGTTCAAATTTTCTTCCCAAGAAAAGTGATGAAAGAGGAAAAAATTCCAGTATAATGGCTAGTAAAGGAGAAAATTAATTTAAAAAAGGAATTAAAACACAGCACAAATTATTGTAGGACGTGATATTGACATAGGATGTTTGTCATGTTGTTAAGTCATTGGCTTTTTCTGAGATACATTTCGAGAGATACGTCTCCTATCTCCAGCCTGATAAAAGGCTCTTAAATTCCAGCCAGTATCTGATTCAGAGTTATGTAAGGTTATCAATATTATTGGAATAGCATTTTCTAAGATGATAACAATACCAATGCACAGGTTAAGCAGAACTTAATACTACTTCCACAGATAGAAGAACCACCTCTCTTTACCATATATCTTACAACCAGGCAGAACAATTTTCAATGGGGGAAATTCTGAACCTAAAAATATCAACCTATACATTGGTACTATTTCAAAAAATAATGTATTTACCAGTTAGTGTTTACATTTCATTTTTCAGTTTAGTATTTGTAACATTGGAATTTATTATTTAAACAAAAAAAGACATTTACACCTTATAATACCTAATCCAGACAGATGGCCCTTGGTCCACAGCTGATATTGTGGAATCTTTATAGATCCATGAATATTTAGCAAACACAGAGCATGTAGGATGTGGTTACTGGTGAGAAAACAATAATTTTAGATTGCAGATGTAAAAACCAATAAAACAAGTGAAAAAAAATAAAGGTAAAATCCATTTCAAAGAGCACAGCAGTCATGTCACCAGTATGTCTTCTGCTTTTCCAGGTATGATAGCATTATCATGTTGTATGTCAAAGGCTGCAAAATGGAGTTGCTTATAAAAAATAGCTGTAAGCTATTCTGGACTTTTATGACATTTGTGTCAGTAAAAAGAGGTAATTCAAAGAAAAACATTAATGTATCTTATGTTGCTTTAAAGCATTTTAAAAATTTGTTTGGGGCATGACTTTATTAAATCCATTGGGTAGCATGGACAACAACCCCTAAATTATGGGGGAGCATGGGGGGCACACAGCCATGGTTATACCTGATGCTAAAGTTTGGCAAATATGCAACTTTGTCATGACAAACCAAATAAATAAACAAGATCCTGTGTGGTGTTGAGAGCCACAACAGGAAATGGTCATTTGCATCAAAACCCTAAATGCCTCCAAAAACAACTTTCTCACCAATGAGCCTACCAACAAGTTTATGGAAAGACCTTTATTTGAGAGTTGTCTTAAATTATAGGGGCTATTAATACCTATAACACATAACAATTATGGAGAAGAAATTTGTTAAAAGGTTCACTACAATAACTTATTTCAAACTTGACAAAAAATTTGCACCATTGAAACAAAATACCTAAGATTCAACCCATAGTTTGGCTCATAACCAACCATCAGTTGAACAGCAATTTACCACTGTTGTTGTTGGTGGTAATTTTGTTTTTTCTTTCTTTTGCTTTTAAAGTTCTCTCCTCAAGTTTACAGGCTTTGATAGTATTTTCCTGTTGCAGTGAGAAATTCATTTCTTGGCTGACTGCCCTTCCTGATGCCATGTGACATACCCTTGTTTTAAACTTTCAAGCAAAATAGTAGGCCTATATTATTTTGCTTTTGTTATATTTTAGGCTAGAAAAATATCAGGGATAAAAAACAAGTTGGCAATGTATCAAGCAAATGTACCTGTAATCAGGGCAAATAATATTGGCAACAAGCAAGGGATCTGAACCCATGCAGTCAAAATCCAATGAAATATCAATTTATTGCAATCAGAGTATTAAATACCTGGCAATTTACCTCTTGTAAGTCCTAAAATGGCAATGTATAGACTAAGTCTCACAGAACACTGTATAGGACATCCAGAAGATATAGCTTTGCAACTAGTGCTACTGGAGACAAACATGGGCATATTAGCTGTGCTAGAAAGCATATTACCTTCATGGACAACATCAAGCAAGGTGCTGACTTGGTTTCTTACTGTTTCAAAAATAACTGGTTAACAGTTACAAAGATGACCAGGCTCATCAATGAAAGTTTTTTTGTACCATGTACCATGTCAATAGTCTGTACATTTTTTGCATTTAAGCAAGAGACCTGGGTATATCTGAAAGAAAAAATCTCAACATTTAAACTGGAGGGTGGGGGTAACACTCACCCAAATGTTTACTTAAAATATCTTTACATTCCAACTAATACAATCATTAGTTCGAAATTTTGCTACAATGGTAACTTACAAAACTGCAGCATAACACACTAAACACAAGTATTTGTATTAATTTCAGATAATTACAGCTGCACACCCATCATTACTAGCACGCATGCATCCCAAACAAAACCATTTTCCTCCACCAGCCCCCTTCACCAACTCATCGTTTTTTTCATTGGTAGCTTTCCTACCCTGTGTATTTTGCAACCTTTCAAGACTGATCTATAGATATAGTGGCAACGTTGCGTTGTCATGTCCTTTTAAGCCTCTTGATACCTGGTACCAAATGTTATTCATGTGATCTACCTGTGCTTCTTGTGAGCCTACCTCCCCCTGTGGAACTGTCTTCTTATTCACCTACCTAATTTCGATAGACATGGTAATGTTATTTCAATGTTCCTGGCCTAGATATTGTCATTTCTTCTGTAACTCCACGAGGAACCCACTTTGTACCCATTAACCAAACCGAATAAAGAACTGCACTGCAGCTCTGTTGATGCCTGCTTTGTTACCTTGCTACAAATCTCGTCTTCCCATTGTCGTTGCCAAAAACCAACATTTTATACAATTTAAAAGGCAAGCCTTGTTGACACAATATTCATGTGATGGTGCCCTCTTCAACAGTGGTCCCATGACGACACAGAAATAAAATCTGGGGCCCTAACATATTCCTCCCAGAACTATGGCAACTCGCTCGCCCTCTCTAAGTCAGGTAGTTTTAACTTTTATAGATTACCATCGAATTACTCGTGTAAAAGTGCTGGTTCCTTATTTTACTATAGTCCAAGGTACTGAACAAATACTAGAGTAAAGAAATTCTCAAAAAATGTCTTCTGGTGATATGCACTGGACATATGGAATATCGGTCTCTGCGTAAACCCCGTCATCAACCCATTTGCTTTCCAAGACACAAGATATCCCCTTGGCACAATCTTAAATTTATCTCAAGTAAAAAGGGATTTTTTTGTATTTTGCTTTTTGGGCAAAAAGTAATGTCTTGATCAGGAAGACTTGCAGAGAAACAATAAATAAAAACAGGCCTTAACAAATTAGACGATGAGAAAAAATACAAAGGATAAACAAAAATTAAATGACTTACCCACATAAAAATAGACAAACCCAAATGGCCCACAGTGGTCCTACATTACACTATTCACATTTCCACAGAACACGATACAGGTCAATGACTCATTCTGGTGAAGATAACCAAACGGGACTGCGAAATATTATTGCAGCCCGCCCAGCCCAGAAGTTGGATATGCAGCCCATTCATAAATTTACTTTTTGAAGAATTGGGGGAAAAGTATTCAATACCTGTGATAATCTTTTTCTTTTTTTTCCGTCAGCTTTGATTTCCTATTTTGAAAACTTTATACACTGGCGAACTCGGAACTATTGCTAATATTCGCCCCATAAAATAAGCTGCCTTTTTTAAAAAATCCATTTGGGACCATCTTATTTTTATTTTTCTTTATCATCCACATGCATTACAATTATTAAAGATCATCTTAATTTAACTGATGTGAAATTGTATTATACAAATTAAAATCAAATACTGGCTTTTAAAAAAATCAGATATTTTTTTATTACTTTCTTGCTGCTCAAGTTTTGTATGCATGCCCCATGACAGTTGTATTTTCAAAAAAACGGAAGCAGGCTTTTAAAAAATCAATAATGATACTTTTTCTGCAATAATTTCTGCAATAATTTTTTTGAGATGCCAGTTTAAAGGGGGAAAAATTAAAACGATAATAACTAATAATTTTTACTTCGAAGACAAAAATACGTGATACCAGTTTTGCAAATTATGTAAATGAGGCTGTTATGGACTGTCAATCAACGGTCCGCCTGGATTCGCAAAGGTCTCCACAAAGCAGAAATCAGATGGAGTAAAAAAAGTAGTTTGAAATCATGACAGAGACGGTGAAACCTGGCACAAAAGTAAGCTGTATCGTAGAGCAGTCTCTTCCAAATTATTTATTGGTAACATATAAAAGCGGCTCAAGATTATTCCGTGGCATTTTGATAGATGAACGTTGTTCTCAGGTGAAGAGGTAAGTTACTGCCCACAACCGGTAGTTGGCGGATAACCAAAACATTCTTCCATATTATTCCATATTTATTGACTAATGCCATTAAGGCATGTATATAATGTGTCATGCAAACGTCTAATATTTAAGAAACGTTTGAAATTTTGTTCCAGCACAACATTTACTCAAGCTTTCATTAAGTGAATAAGACCAACTAGGATTTGGTCTGGACACAGGGTGAAATTGGCTGCAAACAATCAATACTTACCTTTTTTAAGACATAGAACTTTGTCAACACTTATTAAATATGTTAACTGTCAACTGACATTATGTACAGGTTAAAGTTAACCGTGCATTTGTTTTAAAACAGGAAATTTCCTTACCAAGGACCTCTAAAGAACATCCATGGAACTTTGTTCACTTGCAGTTTAGGAGGCTGTGGTAGCAAAGCTCTAATTTAACAGATAAGACTCATTTGTGGTATTTAATTGGCATTGCAATTGCAATTAGTTTTACAATTCAGAGCAGTTTAGGATAAACAACTGGAGATAAATATTACAATTGCTTGAGAGCCAAGTTACTGTTACCCAAGGAAGTTAAATGATGCAACAATTGAAACATTTGGCAAAGTTTGCATATAACTGAAAGCCTAAATAGGAATTTTTATTAAATTATTTGTTAAAATCAGCAGTGTTTAAGCTGTCATTGGGTATTCCAAGATAAATAGTGATCAAGCTATTTCCAATTTTTAAAAGGCTGAACTGTAAGATTTTTTAAACCAGCATAAAAGTGCTTGGATTTGATAACTTTTTTAATATTAATAAAATCTTTGGGATGTATTTTGAGAGGCATTAGCTTTAAGCTTGATCAATTCATAAAGTTCAGAAGGTTAGTAATTCATGGTGAAACAGGATAAATGACTTGGAATAAGCAGTTCAGTTCAAGTTATACATGAATTTGCTTACAAGGAGAGCAGAGGCTAAAGTGCTACTACAATTTGCTAATTGTAGTTAATTATTGTATTTGCTTGTTACTGACACCAGATTTATAAAAACTTTTACTCACAGTGAAAATAGTTTTGAGAGGGTTTAGAATTATAAGGAAAAAATGGTTTTGGACTATCTACATATGTTTATTTGAATGCATAAACTAATACATGTATGAAAACAAAAGTTAAATGTTTTTATGAGATGATTTCTAGAGATTAGGTTAGATAAATACATTGTTTTATAAAGCTAGAACTTTCAGATATTCATGAAAAAGCCATTGCAGGCAATTTTACAATGAACAAGAGTTATTCTATGGTCAGCAGCAAGTATGATAGGGTCATAGACAACCTGGTATAATAAATATTTTGGTATAACTACAAAACTGTTCCAAGCCAGAATTTGGTAGCATTACTACAACCCTCTATGTTATAACCAACAATAACTGCAAAATAAAGCAATCAATTTGGGTCAACAGAAAACACAGTTTAAAATCCAGCATTTATGCTGGATTTTAAACTGTGTTTTGTGTTGACCCAAAGAATTATAAGAATTAACAGTTATAACTGTTAATTCTTATACCTGAAACAAACTAGTTATCAAATGAACAGGTGGTGATAATCTAGGCTTTAAATCTAAAAAATTTGTCTTTGAAGAAAACAAATCTTTATCAGAAGAATTATACAGTCTTTTAAATATACAATTAAATATTCTACATTAAAGACATACATGTAATAAAGTTACTCGCCAAATTTCTGCTTATCAGTGGTATGGTAACCTATAAACAATAGCTAGGCCTTACCTTGTCATAAAAATCTAGTGAGTTGATAAGAATAAAGACAGCCATGGATTAAGAAAAGAGGGGGAAAGACCAATATCAAGTAGTTTGGGGTAGAGCCCACTGGTAAAAAACTTTTATGTCCTGTATTTATGTGCTGTAGCATAGTTTCAGAAACCATGAATTGGTTCCAGTGGGTCTAAAAGTTCAGTAACCTTTGGATCATCTAAATACAAAAAAAGTCAATATGCAGGGGCAATTGTATCCTAAAATCTGGAGGCTATTGATTGGTAGTCCTAGAATACCCTATAACTACCTTCCCCCCCTCCCCCAAATTATATAAAACCTTACAAAGGCAATCATTCTTTAGTTTCACATAATGTACTTTGGTGACAGGTAATTCAAGCAGGACATAAAAATTTAGAAATAGAATTAAAAAAACTTTTTATTCTCAACTTTATCCTAAATCCGGAAAAGCAAAAAAGTCTAAAAATCTTGTGTACCTCCAAAAAATACTCTTTTTTTGACAAGAAGGCAAACTTGTTATTAATTTTTCTGCCCAGCTGGATATAAATACAGTTTAGAAAATGGATGTTTTGCTTCTTTTACCACTGTACATCCATGGACCACTCCAACTACCTGTTTTCAAAGNCTACCTTCCCCCCCTCCCCCAAATTATATAAAACCTTACAAAGGCAATCATTCTTTAGTTTCACATAATGTACTTTGGTGACAGGTAATTCAAGCAGGACATAAAAATTTAGAAATAGAATTAAAAAAACTTTTTATTCTCAACTTTATCCTAAATCCGGAAAAGCAAAAAAGTCTAAAAATCTTGTGTACCTCCAAAAAATACTCTTTTTTTGACAAGAAGGCAAACTTGTTATTAATTTTTCTGCCCAGCTGGATATAAATACAGTTTAGAAAATGGATGTTTTGCTTCTTTTACCACTGTACATCCATGGATATATTCTATAAAACATCATAAGTGTTGCCTTGAAAATGACAGATCAATAATGGTGACAAATAATCAAGAAAGGTAACAAATAATGGAAGTTTGACTGTGGAAGAACTATGAAGGGAGGTGCTGACAGTGACCAATAATACAAAAACTGTTTTTAAAAGTTAAGGTGCCAGTCATGGAGCCAAGAAAAGTTGTGAGAAGGTGATAGTCTTCTTCACCCATTCCTAAAAATTGCTATAGTCTGTATGTGAGAATACATCTAGGCATACAAAATCAACTAGAGAGGATCCATGTAGGGTCATTCCATTTCAAGTCACCAGATGGTGCTATGGGTACCATATCAGATTTTATTGAAGTCTCTACCATATGAACCTTTCTAGGGAAAACATAATCCACCATGTTTCAGCTTCTGAGTGCAATCAGTACCAAAATCATCAAACTTGCATACCGTGGGCTTCAAGCATGATTTGGTCAACTTTGGCATTCATTAATTCAATGATGCAAAATTATTGAAACTTGGTTCCTTTGTTGTTTTCTACCTAAATATAGCAGTTCTATACCCTATTACTTTTTTCTGCAAGTCATGTTTGACCTCTGCCATCTATCTTTATAATGCCTCTCAAGCTGTTTTGATTTTCAGTGAGCTCTTCAGTTCTTACAGAACCCGTGGATCTTGTGACTCCATACATCTGGTATATGACCTTCCTCTTTTTCTTTTGCCATTGGAAATGCCCAACATCATCACCTTCTCCATTCCATAGCCATTTTTTCTAAATGGAGAGCCATACCAGTGAATAATTGGCACAAGATTCAAATGGAGATCAGGTGTGATATAGTTGAACATGAAAACTGTTTTTATCACTCTGGATCCTATAGTGAACTACAATTTAAGAGGTACTTTGAAAAGTTTTATAGGATTTACTTACATTTTTAGAGCCTGTTAAGTATTGTAGAGCATTGAAAATGATCCAACCTCGTGCATTTTTGACAGTTCTTTAAGGTTTCTCATTTCAGAAAGTTTAAAGAATCATAAGTGACCTAAAAATCTCTATTTTCCCCTAATATTTAGAAAATTGCCTTCTCAAGGAAGACATTGATGGTTGCATTAAACAAAAATAATAAAAACTACAGTCAGTAGAATATCTCAATGAAATCAAAACTTTATGTAAAAGCTTTTCAAAACTGTTGCTAGATGTAGTGTGCAATGTTTTAAGAGCAAAATTAATCAAATTTCTGTTTCTTTAATGGAAAAAATTATTATATTACAAAATTTGGTTGTGGTCTTTTGATGCAGTAAGTTAATCTTGAGTAATGTGTCCTTTTAGTCCTGGGGAACTAATATTTGGGTCATTGTATCATTTACTCACTGGAAAAAGTAGTTATAAGTTGTGACTTCTGAGGCATAGGTTGTTTAAAAGTAGCATCTGTTTGATGTTTAATATTTAAGAAAGCACATTGCCCTGAGAGGTAGTTATCACTGCTTCTATAGTCACAAAAAATACTCTTAGTGATAGAATTAAGAATTTGAAAATGACAATAGCTTGAGGATAAAGTTAGTTAAGAGAAATGGAGAAAGATAAGTATTGATGTATTGGGAAACATTAAAGAAATTTGTTATCAATTTGTGATCCCTCTTGGGATGGAATTTAAGGATGATTAGCATTGGTGCAATCAGCCAAGATTTAGTTTTGTTGAAAAAAAAGGCACAGAATATTTTTGATCCCAATAATCAGGTGTGCTATCGCCATGAGAAAGGATATCATTCAAGATACAAATCTTTGCAAAAATAGTGATGTGACCTTTTTGAACTCCCACAAGAAGTGCTATGTTCTGGGAACTGCAACTAAACATGAGCATGAAAGTTGAGTAAAAGACCTATGTACCAAGTATAAAAAGACAGTGCTTTCCTCGTGGATTGCCATCTATTGATTATTGAGTTTAGAGAAATTAAAAACCAATTATTTACCATTTGGTTGCTCTCTCTATATACAGCATGTTGCCCCACATCACGTCATTGTTTATTTGTAAGGTAGTCAAAAAGTGAAGTTGAATATGAGAATGGCTTATGCTGAGTCATAATATCACATTCCTCCCTTTGAGTTCTCTTCTTGCAATGGTAATAGATATTTAAATAAGTATATGAATTGCAACTTAAGACACTTGCTATCATGCTGTGACAATGCATGTAATGGAAATAATTGATTAGATAATTTGAGTAAAAACTTACCATAGAAATTAACCACCCCTAGGAATGACTTTAAGTTCAGCACTGAGCTCATTGATAAAGGTTGTTGAATAGCCTCTACCTTGGACTGCAGAGGTTTGACTCCACCTTTACACAACAAATGTCCCAGGTACTGCAACTGATTCTAAGGAAATTTGCATTTTGAGCCATTAAGATAAACACAATGCCTTCTGAAATGAGTAGAAAGGTCATCTAAAATATTAACATGATCTTTAATATTATTGGTAGCCACCAGGTATCATCTATCTAACAGAAGAGGTTTGATAACTCTAAAAAATTTTGTCTGTGGTGGCTTTAAATATTGATGGAACCATTATTTTACCCATAGTCATTTTGGAGCTAATAAGCCTTTATGTATAGTCAAAGTGAAAAAGCTCAGAGGATGACTCATCAAACAGCTTATTAAAGGGACCAGCCATATCAAGAGCTATAAAAATCTTAGGTTTGTTACTGACTGTTATTAATTTGGTCAGCATATCTTGTATGCTGGAAAGTTTGTACCAGTCATATTCAATGCATTGATTGAGATGCCTACAGCCCCCCATACACTCACAGATATACACCAGCCTTCTGAGTTGGTACTGCTGGTGAGGACCAATTGCTGTAAGAAATGGGATGCAAAATCTTATGGTCAATAAGTCATGAATATTCCTTCTCTAGCTGTTGTGCAAGGCTGTTCTAAGAAAGCAGTCTAGCTTGCTGGAATATGGGCTGAACTCCTGTTTTCAAAGTGAATCATGTTTTAAAACCAATAATAACTGTGTCTGAATCAGGAAAAAGATCACCATTCAGTTCCAAAATTCTGTTTTAGCTTTTCAGGGAAATCTGGTAAAATAGGAACACTAACAAATGAACCTGTACTACTTGGAGTTAGTGGCATATCATGATCAAAAGATAATGTGGCACTAATGGAACCCCAATCCATTGTGATGTAACATAGCCAATCATGTCTTCGTAAAGCTGGTTGATTAACTTTGACTACCTTACTGTTGTACATTATGAGTACCTTTAAACAACCTAACAAAGGTAGAATCACCAAAAAAAGACAGTGCTTATTCTCTTAAGTCTCCATCTACTGACTATCGACTTTGAAAAAAGCCCAACTAATCATTTACAATTGGTTGCCCTGTATATGCAAGGTATTGCATGATAATGCATCATTGTTTGTATGCCAAAATGTGCAGGGCAGTCATGCTAGTACAAGAATTCAAGGATTTTGCTAGGCATATTTTAATAAAGGCCTAAAACAAAGGTGATAAGTAAAGAAAAAAGAAAAAAATCCATTCAAATGGAAAACATGTATACCAATAAGAACACTAACAGGTAACTCATCAGAAACAAGTCCCTGTCTTTACAGTCTTTAACAAAAGTGTCTTCAGTACCAACAAATAAATAAAAACTAAAATAACAACTGAAAATACTTTTCTTATAGTGCAATACAACCACATGGAAATTGTACTTGTTACACTTTTTTGCCTGCACCTACTCAATAAAGAAACTATGGGTGGGTAAGTTGAATAAACATTGATACCCAAGTGCTAATCTTAGGTAACTAATAAAATTTATTAATAGAAAGGACACTCTGGTAGAAAAACTAACTTCAATGACCCCATCACACTACCCCCCCCCCCCACACACACACACACAGACTTAAACTTGTCATACCCTCATGTGAGTTAAACTAATACCTTCATCAGAGCTAGTGGTGATTTAGGAAAGTACAACATGTTCCTATGGTGTCCTGTTGTTGCTCATTGAGAATGTCTCAGGGGTATCATGTCTTGCAGTGCACTGTTGTAAAATTGATCTTTGCCTGCCACCTCAGCTTGTCCCATGTCAGCATATGTTGGGGTTAGTGAAATGAAATCAATGGCAAGATTCGGATCATCCTCATCTGAAGAGCTCTACATAGATGAATGTGCTGCAGCTACAGGTCTGTGCTTGTTTTGTCTGGTCTTCATTCTTTGGAGGACAGTCAGTGAGCAGAGTTGTATTTCTACTCACCCAACCACCTTGGTGTTTCCATGCTGATCAAATGGTTGAATTACATAGGCACCATTGACCAATTTTTCACCACTTTTTATACTAGTGTACTCCATTTGCCCTGAACCTTATTTTTTCCTTTAAAGGTGTGATCTCTCACCAATATCTTGGATCCTCCATGTATTGGGGATTGCTTTGCCTTTGGTTCTTATCATACCTCTTCTTCCAGGCCTCTGCTTGTTGCATCAACAACTCAGTAGCATTTAGATGAGCATCTTTCAATTCAGTCTTATGTTTAATAAACCTTGTAGCATTCTATAATGGTGGTAGCTTTTGATGTTCGATTCCCATTAGCTGGTTAAGTGGGTAGCCTTGCATCTCGTTCAAACATTGAGTGAGAATCCAGTAGTTGCATATGGAGAGAATCCAGTAGTTGCATGGAAAACTACATTGTATGCACAGCACAATTCTTTAAGGTATTCTGGGCACCTACTCTTCTCATCTTAGGGTAAAATCTTAAGTTCTCATGCAGCATTTGGTCATACCTCTCATATTGCCTATTTCCCTCTGGGTGGTATGGGGTAGTTCTTATCGTCTTAATACCATATACTCCACACAATTCTTTAATTATTTCAGCCTCAAAGGAACATCCCTGATTTGAATGAATTAGCTGAGGCACCACCATAGACTATGAACCATTCTCTTACAAGTGCCTTTGCTACTGTGCCTGGCTTCTGGTCACTGGTTGGTATAGGAACACTGTACTTAGTAAACACATCCATCATTACCAAGACATTTTCTCTCCCATTTGATACTGGCTCCAACTGGGTGAAAGACAGTGGCAAGAACTTCCAGTGGTGTGTTGGCAATGAAACTGCCCATGGGTGACCTTACTGGTAGATATGGTCCCTTAACTACAACACAATGAGCATACTCAGAAATCCGTTTCTTCACATCTGAATGAATTCAAAACCACCATCACTAACCTTNCACACACACACACAGACTTAAACTTGTCATACCCTCATGTGAGTTAAACTAATACCTTCATCAGAGCTAGTGGTGATTTAGGAAAGTACAACATGTTCCTATGGTGTCCTGTTGTTGCTCATTGAGAATGTCTCAGGGGTATCATGTCTTGCAGTGCACTGTTGTAAAATTGATCTTTGCCTGCCACCTCAGCTTGTCCCATGTCAGCATATGTTGGGGTTAGTGGAATGAAATCAATGGCAAGATTCGGATCATCCTCATCTGAAGAGCTCTACATAGATGAAAGTGCTGCAGCTACAGGTCTGTGCTTGTCTTGTCTGGTCTTCATTCTTTGGAGGACAGTCAGTGAGCAGAGTTGTATTTCTACTCACCCAACCACCTTGGTGTTTCCATGCTGATCAAATGGTTGAATTACATAGGCACCATTGACCAATTTTTCACCACTTTTTATACTAGTGTACTCCATTTGCCCTGAACCTTATTTTTTCCTTTAAAGGTGTGATCTCTCACCAATATCTTGGATCCTCCATGTATTGGGGATTGCTTTGCCTTTGGTTCTTATCATACCTCTTCTTCCAGGCCTCTGCTTGTTGCATCAACAACTCAGTAGCATTTAGATGAGCATCTTTCAATTCAGTCTTATGTTTAATAAACCTTGTAGCATTCTATAATGGTGGTAGCTTTTGATGTTCGATTCCCATTAGCTGGTTAAGTGGGTAGCCTTGCATCTCGTTCAAACATTGAGTGAGAATCCAGTAGTTGCATATGGAGAGAATCCAGTAGTTGCATGGAAAACTACATTGTATGCACAGCACAATTCTTTAAGGTATTCTGGGCACCTACTCTTCTCATCTTAGGGTAAAATCTTAAGTTCTCATGCAGCATTTGGTCATACCTCTCATATTGCCTATTTCCCTCTGGGTGGTATGGGGTAGTTCTTATCATCTTAATACCATATACTCCACACAATTCTTTAATTATTTCAGCCTCAAAGGAACATCCCTGATTTGAATGAATTAGCTGAGGCACCCCCATAGACTATGAACCATTCTCTTACAAGTGCCTTTGCTACTGTGCCTGGCTTCTGGTCACTGGTTGGTATAGGAACACTGTACTTAGTAAACACATCCATCATTACCAAGACATTTTCTCTCCCATTTGATACTGGCTCCAACTGGGTGAAAGACAGTGGCAAGAACTTCCAGTGGTGTGTTGGCAATGAAACTGCCCATGGGTGACCTTACTGGTAGATATGGTCCCTTAACTACAACACAATGAGCATACTCAGAAATCCGTTTCTTCACATCTGAATGAATTCAAAACCACCATCACTAACCTTGTTTCACTTTTTTGTCCTCACAAGCTCTTGACGTTTGACTTAATCATTAGCTGCTTTCATTACTTCAGCTCTCAGTACTTTTGAAATTACTAAATGCCTACTCTCCTTGCTGTAATTGGATGTCAGCATCCTTGCAGCATCCTTGGACTCCTGGTAACCCACAATTTTGATTGATCCCCTCCCCCAGGTTAAGGTAGTGTCTCAACTTAATCAGTGTAGGGTCCTTCTGCTGTAACTCCTTAATAATCCTGCTGTAGTGCTGGTAGAGATGTTGCTAGCCCTGCCTCTTGCCGTACTGATAGTGTCACTCCCAGCTCTGTAACTACAGTTGTCTGAGCTGCAACAGCAAGGATCTCATATACTGCCACCCTAGATGACTTAAGCACTCTTCTGGTTGTTCATCACTTTTCACTATCTTGCCTTCGTGTCTCCTGTGACTCGGTGCATCATTATTGATGTTGTCTTTTCCTGTACCATATTCAATCTTGAAATTAAAGCTTGTAAGTTCAGCTGCCCATCTGTGCTCCACAGCCTAGAGCTTGCTTTCTGACTGAAGGTATGTGAGTGGGTTGTTGTCAGTGCACACAACAAACTTGGAACCTAGTAAATATTCTCTAACCTTCTCACATACAGCCCACTTTAGTGCCGGTAACTTCAGCTTCAAAGATGACTATTTGACCATGTTGTTTTCTGGCCCACACAGACTGCAACTTGCATAAGCTCTCACCGTTACCTTGCCCACTTGGTTCTGTGACAACACTGCACCTCCCTCGGCACGATGCATCTGTCTCCACAATAAATGACTTGGTATAATCAGGGTATGCCACTGGTGCACTCATCAGCCCTCTTCTCAATTCCTCAACGCCCTGGTGACAATTCCCACGCAAACGTACACTCCTGATTGTACCATCCTTTCTTCTCACCCCCTTTTTCACATTTTAGTCATAATAATTGCAACACCTTGTCTGTGGACTCCATCTTTCCTGGACGATTGAATTATTAGATAGTTGTTTTCTTCAAATGCTACTGGTACCTCAGAACCCCAGTGGGTTTCTGACACTCCTAAAATGTCTATCTTTAGTCTTGAGGTTTCTCTGGTGCACTCATCAGCTCTCTTCTCAATTCCTCAACGCCCTGGTGACAATTCCCACGCAAACGCACACTCCTGATTGTACCATCCTTTCTTCTCACCCACTTTGACTGCTTTGCCATTAATTTGTGTAGGGGTACAGCCTTCTCTGCAAAGTTAGAAACAGAGTTTCGATAATTTGAGGCAATCCCAATAAAAGACCTCAGCACTTTTAGCATACTTCAAATCGACCATTGTGACGCAGCCTATCATGACTGAATCAGCTGATACCAAATGCCCCAAGTAGGTCACAAGATCTTTGAAAAAATTGCATTTCCCTGAATACTAATTTCAGTCTTAGGAGGCAGTCTACCACCTTCCCACTGTAAACAATAATATCATCAAGGTACACCAAGAGGATGGTGAGGATGTCATCCCTGAGGATGTTGGTCATCTGATGCAGGAATGTTGCTGAAAAATTGCACTAGCCAAAGTTCCTCCAGTTTTATTCAAAAGACCCATTGGAGTCGTGAAGGCTATCTTGTGTCTGTCTTCTGTTGCACCTCTACTTACTGCTCTCCTCCAAGCACATCTAATAACTATATTTTCAGCAATGGGTATGTATCACGTTGAGTCTTGCAGTCACCTGTAGTTAGTACTTAGTGGCTTCACCAATGCATTTGCCCCACAGGGTGTACCAGTGACAGTGATGTTCATTACTGTGTTTGGTGGTACCAACACAGCATTGATCCTTGGCACCCTTACCAGCCTTTGCCTGCTAGGTGCCAGGCTTCCTCCTGATGTGTTGCTATCACTGCTTCCTAACATCTCTGCCCACTTTGGGATCTTGGAGAACACATTTATCTCCGTAACTCCTCTGTGTGACAATAGCTCATGTGCCTTTAAGGATAAGCACTCCGCACAGTTGGGGACTGTCACTCCTCCCACAATGACGTCCAGCTCCAGGTACCCAAGGTAAAGGATTTCAAGACCATTTGGACATTGGAAATTGAGCATCCTTTCACCACTGTGCCTTTTTACATACAGCGTTTTGGTAGAAGGTCTCCATCAGCAGGGAAATTATGGAGCCAGTGTTGAACAGGTACTCAACTTTGCTTTGGTAGTTGATGTACTACCAACTAGCTTGGAAAAGGGTGAGCCATTGTCTGTTCCCTCTACCACTAGACTTACTGTGGCAGAGAGTTGGGATTCCTTGCCTGTTTCCTAGATCTGGCTCTCACCCTTCTTGCTTGGCTCTCTTGGTTATACTGGGCGTTTCCAGGCTAAATGCCTCTTTCCTCAACTCTGAAAAATAGCTGTCTGGATACGGTCATGACGACTAAGCAGCCAGGGGTTAGTTTAGAACCCCCCTTTGTTGTTGGATATGTGCTATCAATGACTGTTGCTGGTGGCGCATTTCTTCAGCCCAAAGCTTCTGGCCTGATATCAGATCTGCCAACACCTGTTTACTGCCTTTGATTTCACGATAGTTTTGATCCAG